>LKNJ01000436.1:152996-166561 GCA_002120245.1 Maccullochella peelii
GCTGTGTGTGTGTGTGTGTGTGTGTGTGTGTGTGTGTGTGTGTGTGTGTCCTAGGCCATTGTCCCTAAAGAGCTTGCTTGCTTGATGCAGGGTGACAGATCTGGGGAGACGAGCCCTGAAGCCCAAAGTGAGGAAATAATAAAAACACAGACCTGGAAAATGTTACGGTGGAAAATTACACTGAAATTATCAACAAAATAGCAATAAGCATAAAACTTGCATTGATTATCCCACTAGCTACTGTAAATGACTGTCACAAAAAAGGTGGGTACACAGTTAGCCTAACCCTGCACTCCGGTCCAAACTCAAACTCCCTCACATATCTAACGACAAAATTCACCATTTATAACTAATATTTCCTGCTACAAGCCGTTTCGTGCGCTTTACGACACTTTAAACCAGCCCTAATATGCTGCTTTGATGTTGCTTTAACAGCTCCAACAACCCGTACGCCCCCATTCACAAAAAAAAAAGATTGACGCATGCAGAGAATTACCACCGCCCATCCCGAACCATTCACACACACTTACGCAGGCCTATATCTTAATTTTACGCATTTTTTCTCGCCAATACACGGGTATACGGCGATAGAGGCGTGCTGGCACTATGTGTATTGCATTAGAGCCTAAGGCTCGGCCGTGTACTAAAAATAGCTCAGCAACAATCGGTATAATAAACATCGCCTGTCCATCCCCCCCCCCGTATTGCCTACACACTTCCCGCCCGCTACAGTGCAACAAACCGTATGAAATGTTTAGCAAAATGGTTATAAGATGTGAAAGCATTCCTACCAGAAGTAGATACGACTCAGGCTCAAAAGCAGCCGTGAAAATAACCGGGAAGCCGAAGCCGAAGCGGAGCAGAGTGGAAACTTCAGCCGGACATTGTTTTGATGAATCCTGTCTGTGCATCGCATCCCTGCCTGAATATCAACATCAAAGCGGCGCAGCTCGGCTACGCGTTCATCCCGAGAGGACACAAACACACCAACAGCTCACCTACATGGGCCAGGAGGAAGCCAGTCGTCCCAACATGTGTCCCACAGGGCTTTTATTGCTCTCCCATGTTAGACTCTGGGGTTTTTCTCAGCGCAGGAGGAGGGGGGGACGAAGAAATTCATCTCCTGACAGATTCCGCCATACTGGATTTTTGTTACAGCCCCAGCGTCACATGGAGCGCCCCTACTTTTACCAGGGGCGGGCTTAGCCTGAAGAAAATGCGATTATCTACTAGTATACAGCGTGATATGTGTGTGTGTGTGTGTGTGTGGTTTGGATGAAAGGTTGTAATTATGGCTGTGTTATTAATAAGGAAAAAGTATCTGGGCGTGTCCTGTATAATGAGAAATCCCCTGTAATATTCTAACATGCAGTTCCTGAGTGTCTGATATGTCATTACTTTGACTTTATCACACTTTATGATGTTTTACATCTACTGTAACTGTTATATAATACTCATATAGGGAAGCCTATATGTCTGTTATACACAATAATGGGTTTTTAATAACATATTCCTGCACTATGGCATTTTTATTGACCATGGCATACAATCCAGAAAACTGTTATAGTCTAGTGTTTCAGTGCCATTCTATAGTGAGTTTATGAGACCTTTATCCTATTTTGTTGTATTTTATCTCAAAACACATAGTATCTAAATACTCCACATTATCATATTGGGATTAATTGTGTGTCAATAGTTAGTTTATTATAACTTTATACCAACTTATGATCTTCTTTATCAAAATAACATCCCTATAATAAACTTAATGGTGTTTTTTCTCTCATGGTGATCATTATAGCTTTAAAATGCTGTATCATAATCATAAAAGGCTGTCACTTACAGTTGGCCTGCATGTCTCAGTGGTGGTTTATCTGATATGGTGTCATTATTGATTTGCTAGAATGTTCCTGTAGTAGTCAAATAGATTTATTGTTGCTCTGTGTACGAGAGAGCAAATCAAGCCCATCAACTAAATCAATAAAACTTAGCATGTTTCATATTGTATTATTGTGTTAGCATTTGTGTTGTAATTACCAATGATAGAAAGCGATTTGCTGCCTGAGATCTAATGCAACGTTACTAACCTTCCCTCCATTATTCAACACTTTCCATAACCAGTAGTGGCAAAATGAAACAAACGTTTTTATCCAATTCTTGCTCATTGCAACATGAAACGCCTTCCCCAACTGCCTTCTCTAATCCAATACACTTTCATTTCCACTACTTTATATTTGATTTTGCATCTCAACAGCAACCCACAAGCACAACTGCGACACCACTGCCTGGTTTAGCTCACTTGATTACTACAATATGCTAACCATAGCATATGAGTTAAGTCTGGAGCATCACTTGGAATATTTTTGTTATAGCTGAAGGAGAAATGTTACCTTCATTTTTTCAAACCCCCATCTATCAGGACAGGTCAGGTGCTCTAGTATCATTTTAATATCCTCAGACTATTTACAGTGTTCAGCTTGTTTTCACCATTAATCCAATACTTTTAACAATTTATTCATATCTTGCACTGTAACTACACTGTAGTTTTTATTCTCCTGGTTTATGTTTTATTCTATTTTAGCTTATTTTTATCTTTATTTATTTTATTTTTTTACTCTTATATATCCTATTTAAATTTGCCTTTTTATATTGTCTTATGTTTCTTTTATATCTTGTCTTAATGACTTTTGTGTATTTTATAAAGCACTGACAATTCCCTTGTTAAAAGGTGGCATAAAAATAAAATGTTATTTAAAATGTCTATTTCAACCATTTATCCATAGTTAACTGTTTCAACAGTTCATTCATTACTTTTAGGTAACAACGCTATTTGAACTGTTTACTTTTAGCTATCTATTTCGAGACTTCTAAACCTTTCTTTTCTTGCTAACAAGTTTTCATGCACTCTCAATGGCAACACGTTAGTGTTCGTGTCTTACAACTCACTGGTCCACCAGCAATTCCTCAATTCCTCATCTTGCTCAGGGGCATTTCAGCAGGGCAGGTGCTTACTTTCTGACTCTGCCTTCGGGTCACCATCACCACTTTTATTACTGTGAAATGTACTATTTTTAACTAGGCCCCAGCTTTGTGCTGCTCCGCTACAACTTGCATTTATTATTGGAGGTCGCTCCTCTTTTGGAGTACAGGGGAGGCCCGTTGGGACAGCTGTATCCATAGCAACAGAGGATTATAATTTCTGTGGATGAGAGTACGGAGCGTCGGTTACATAAGGCGGTCGGTCTTGGAGGCATCTCTGATGTTGTTGTGCTTGAGTAAGCTCTTTAGGCCTAAACCCTGTATGGCTGCAGAGTATGCTGTATATGAATACAAACACAAGGTACATGTCTGAGAGGGCATGGGCTCCCTTTATAATCTGTTTACACACTGGACACCGTTTTCATTTTCAGCCACTTAAAGAAAGAATTCATGCATGTTGTTTCTAGTGTTGAATATAGTTTAATTCATGTTTGTGAGGACCTGGAAAACTAACTAACTAATTAACTAATTAACTTCAAGTGGTGGAAGAATTACTCAAATATTTTACTTAGGCCTAAGTAATTCAAAAAAGCAAAAATTGTACTTAAGTACAGTACTTGGGTAAATGTAGGCTATACTTACTTTGCACCACTGCTAACGTTTGCCTTTAAAAAGCACACCTCTCTCCAAAATACTGAAACAAGAACTACAACTAAATTATATCTAAACTAAAACTACCAAAATTTGAATGAAATTTAACAAATAAATCTTAGTCTCTCTAAAAAGAGACTTAAGGTAACTATGAATCTTTACAGATAAGTTACAAATTTTTAAACAACTTCCTCTCAATCCTCTCATTATATTCAGAGAGACATATGCGTCATTGTGACACATACTCCATACAAAAGCACAACGTTTATACTCATCTGTTAGGAAGCAAAAATTGGACATCTGCATCTGTACTGTTTGTCTATGGGCTTTTGCTGACGCAAACATGCATTTAAACACTCAAATGTGTGTATACGTGTGTGTGTGAGTGAGTGTGTCCAGAGCAGTGATGTCAAAGCAGGGATTAGATTGGCTTATATTGCCCAGAGCAGCACATTTGCAATTCAGTGAACATCACACTCGGGTTGCCAAATCACTGATTATGTTAGTTTAACTATTTTGCACCCAGTGGAGTAACCATCACCTCCTTCCATTTCAGCTTAATATCCAGTTTGGGTTGCTATAAGTCCTCTTATTTGGAGCATGATGCCTTTAAAAGCATTTGTACCAAAGTGCCTTACATGGCTCTGGCTAAAGAGTCAGATCCTGAGTAATGATGTTCCAAAAATACACCATGTTTTTGGCTAGTGGCTGGGAAAGGAGCAGCAATCAGGCTAGAAAGTCAACAGGCGAGCGTGTAGGCCTACGGCCTGCACAAACTACCGCTCTGCTACCACAGCAGACACATCACACACAGGCTGTGGAGCAGACCTCTTGCAATACACACACAACTGGCTGTTAGTGGTTTGAGAAGGGAAACCGTCATCTCACCCAACATGGTCCCACATGAGTCAGACGCAGCGTGCAGACAAAGCAGGCAGACCTCAGCACCATAAAGAAGCTTTGCTTTAACAGCAAGAAAGAAAACACTTCTAAACGTCTCACAGTGCATTTGACAGCATGTGATGGGACTGTTCTTGTATGTTAGGTTGCTTATATTTAAAAATGAGACATAAAAATCTTTCCAGGATACCATGAAACTGGAGCATTTAAGAGAGAAAAGAGAGCAAAAGGAGCCATAAAGAGTTCTTGTTAAAAAGAAGCAGAGTCAAGGCTTCTTACAGTCGAGCCAGTTAGTCTAAAACTTTCCATCAAAGCCTCGCTGAGCTGCATGGAGTAATTACCTCTCACACAGCAACAGCTCCCAGGCCTTATTAATGATACTGTTTGTGTGTGCATGCGTGTGTAAAGGTGCATGTACTGTACACACACACACACACACACACACACACACACACACACACACACACACAAAGTAGATGAATATGCCTCCATGTCCTGGTCAGACAGAGTGTGTGTTTCCATGTGTCTCAGCCTATAAAGTAACAGCACCCCAGAGTGCCCTGCTTTTCAAACATAAACCAGCTTGCAGGAGTGATAAACCGAGAAATGTTGTTATGACGGGTTGCTTCTGGTCTCTGCTGTCCTGATGACGGCAGAGAGAAGCCCACCCAACGTGCTGTTCCAGAGTGTCTGGGTAAAAATAGGCAAATTCAAAAGGCATAAGACAAAACCCAAGAAGAAAGCACCCAGAGCAAGAAAACCTCCACTAGCGCTGGACAATCCTCCAGCCTGCTGCTACACCCGAAGGCATCATTCCTGTCACCTTTAAGTTTTGGTTCAAATGATTTCCTGACCCTGCAAACACATTTTTACAATTGCAAATCAAGTCTCCGTCTGTGTTAATAGAATCTTAAATTTGACTAAAATTTGACTGATGTTCAGTTTTGGAAGACGTACTCAGATCTTTTACTTAAGTACCAATACAACAATCACATGTTCTCTGAGGTCAAACCAGCTCATGATGTCTGTTGCTTATATGGTATTTCCTGTTACTCCTAACCAGAGACTGTGTCTGAGCTCCTGACTAGGATCAAACCTGTATATCCACCTTCACATTGTTTATTCAGTCATGTTGTCTTTGATGTGACCAGTCAAGGTTTATTTTGTGGACATTTCCTGAATTGATTTATGACCTGCTAAGCCTAAAGAATCCCCTACAGTAAAACTGGGTTTAAATGGAGACTTTGAGTGTCTCATGATGGTCTGACTGCTGTTTCATTGGAAAACAGTGAAAACAGTGATTTCTTGCTATGTTTTGGTATGAAAATTAGTTAATTTGATTATTTGGGAAAATATAAGCTCTCGGATCAGTATTTGTGTCATCCTTCATAATCAACTGCTACCCGCTGTAGTAAAAATGTCCAAAAGCTTGATAAATATTCCCAAAAGAATCCGACAATGTTAGAGGCTTTTAAGTTATGTGAACAGGAGCTGAATGAAGTCCTTTGCTGGCACGACGGCCAGAAAAAACGACCAACTGCAGAAACAGATTGATGAAATAAAAGCGGCTGCAACCAGCGTCGTAACTAATGTCATCTAACTTTCCAGCGTGAAAGTTCAACAGCCTCTTCCAGAGTTGCTCATAACTGAACGGAGAGTTTATAAATCTCTCACTCACTGCAGATTTAAAATGTCTAAATAACGTACACCATGATGTTTCCACATCTCACCACATCATGAGATGGTTGTATTTTTCCAGGGAAGGCTTGAAATGGAGGGCCTGCATGGGCAGCCAGTAAAACTTATTTGGGCATGCCGTCCGTGAACCCTGCCAGCGGCATATAGCAGGAGACATAAAACCCCAAAAACCTGAAGGAGACAAACTGTGTTAAGTGTTCATAAAATATCTCTGGCTAGGGAACCTTTGATGGAGAGATTAAGGAAGAGAGGAGAGCGCCTTTTAAAATGGAGTACTGCTCTGCTTCTAATTCTGTGTTATTCCTGTGGTTTACTGCAGTCTCACAAATATCCCAAATCTAAAAATAAATATTAAAAAATATAATAAAACAAATATCCCTGTAGTAGTAGTACTTAAAAAAATACATCCATCAAAAGTACATTTGATGGCGCACTGTATCAACTTTCTGCCATTTAATGAGTGTCTGAGTTCTAAGTGTAACATTTAGGAGCCACAGTGGCCTCGATAATTCCCACAATGGAATGAAAATGGAAAGTGTCAATAGGCCTAGCATGTATGCTATTTTAGGTTAAAAATCCCACAATGCAATGCTTAACCTTTGCTCCGTTAATAACAGATGTGTACATTACAGTTTTGTGACACTACACCTGCCAGTTATGAGACAGAATAATAATGATTCATAAGTGTCTGAACTCTCAGTTTACTACTCACTACAGAGAAGGCCATATGAGAGTTAATCATGGAGGGAATAAAAGAGAAGGATTTCTGTTCTAACATAAAGGAAGGCAGTGCAATCACACTGTAAGAGAAGGGAACATATCGTGATCAGATTAAAAGGGACATATTATTACAATCACACACTTATTTTAAGAGTGAGCAAGTGGCCAAGACATTTTGCACATGCAAGGACTTTTGCTTCCTGAGCAGCTTCTGGAGAAAATACTCAAATTTTCTTTCAAAAATGAAAACTAGGAAATAACACAGTAAGGGGTCGAAGCATCTTTATAAATCAGCTCCAGATTTTGAAACATACTCAGTATTTTCTGAGCGTCTATTCGTTTTGTGCAACGCCGCCATCTTGTGGATACGGAGGTAAACGACGCTGAATGAGCGTATGTATCCGACGTCATCATTATGCGTCTGTCTCTCCAGTCGCTGCTACATGTGAAGAAAACATGGGGAGGCACTTAGTTTGACATTTAACTACTGTGTTTCTAAATTAACACAACACTGTATGCGACGTTTGTGAGCGAAAGTGTAACGTTTAACCACGTTAGGACTCTGTAAGCAGCTAAAAGTGAGGTAGCTTAAAGTCAGGTTTGCTAGCTTTACTCGCGCGGTTACTTTTCGGTTGTTTTACTAGCTTTTAGCCTGCTAACAGCATGGATAACACGGAGGGAAATGCGATTGAGCTCCACGGAGATGAGGAAATTATTGAAGTCATCGACCTTAACGAGACGGAGCCTGGTCCCGGTGGGTAGAAAACTGTTTACAACTCTTGAGTCACTTTTGGAGACCTGTGAACACACCTGTGACAACCAGTGTCATGCTACATATTTGTTTTTGGTGACTGGAATTAGACCTAAATCATGAACCAAATTGAACATCAACTAACACTTACTTTCTGACAGGCGATTAGGGGCGTTTTCCAGCTGAAGGGCCCCCTGTAATCATCACCTTCCATCTTAATTAGCTTTCTCTCTTTCTCACTGCAAGATGACTTGGCTGATGATTTGGGGGATGTTGACTTTGAAGACCCTGGAGACGCAGATGATGAAGGCTGGGAGACTGAGGACGAGATGGAAGCTGAGGCAGAGCAAGATGACAGCGAGCTCACCTTCTCCAAACACACAGGTAGCATCTTGCCTTGGGTTTTTGCTCTCATTAACAGGCAGATTCAGTCAGTTCAACTTTTAAATTGCTCTTCCCTTCCTCTCAGGCTCAGTGTTTTGCGTGAGTTTGGATCCTGCGACAAACAGCTTGGCTGTAACAGGAGGAGAGGATGATAAGGCCTTCGTTTGGAGGGTGAGCGACGGAGAGGTCCTGTTGGAGTGCATAGGTGAGTGTTAAAGGCAGACTGAGGGCTGTGTTCACACCAAGCATGTCTGAATCCCTTTGTTTACATCTATAGTCAATTTATAATGCCAGATGAGGAAAGTTGTAGTTATACTGTAGTGGTGACAGACAGCCACACTGAAAATAACAATATAAGACTCCATCAAAGCTGGCTAAATCTGAAAATGCAGTCATATAAATGGCGTGTGTTCACAGTGGTGTTTTCAGGTCATTTTTTGTAAAACAAATCCCTGTCGCACTAAAAAGTTAAAACAATTGGAAAATGGTTAAATCTCCTCGTATTTTTCCTCTTTTGGTTGGCAAACAACTAAACTAAACTTGCGCATCACTGCCAATATCTGGTTAGAGGTTAAACGTCTGTTCTGTCCCCTCCTACTCTCTGTGATCACCTGAACTATGTCTTGATGCAGCTAAACTGACTAAATAAGGGTAGATACAGCTTGTTGACACCAGTTTTGTTATGTGATCGGCTATACTAACATTTACAATACAGTTAGGTAAAAGTCCATCATGCTTAGCTAACATACCTGCTAAGATCGATCTTTCGGCTACTAAAACTTTAGTAGAATGTGACTTGTACGTTTGCAATTAGGCGGCAAGAACATAAAAAATGTTTGAGGCAAAATAAAGTTTCTCTGCAGCTTTTAGCTGACACTGAAATAATTTACAAAACCTATGTGGGATCTACAAAAGCAAATGTCTGTTTGTCTCCACAGGTCACAAAGACTCTGTGACGTGTGCTGTGTTCAGCCATGACTCCTCCATGGTGGCTTCGGGTGACATGAGCGGCATGATTAAAGTTTGGAAAGTCGAAACCAAAGAGGAGATCTGGTCCTTCGAAGTGGGAGATCTGGAGGTAAGGGCTTCAGAGCAGAGAATGCGTGTTTAAGAATCTAATCCAAAAATACTGCCTCGATGTGTGTCTGTTTAGTTTGTGCATCTGTAAGCACTTGTGTAAAGTCTTTTATTGGGGCTGAAGGAATTTATGATGAAATAGGAGAGGATGACTGCTCAAGCTGAGAATTTGTGGTCTTGTGGAGGAAGTGAATGATCAGACATTCTCCCCATCCTCAACCGCGACTGCTGAGTTGCCCTTTAACAAGGCACACAACCCCTGATAATTACAAGATCTGTTCATTGGCCATCAGTGGTAGCAGTGGAAATTAGAGGGAAATAATCTGTGTGTAAAGTAGCTGTTAATGTGTGGTTGTCTGCCCTGCTTCCTCAGTGGTTGGAGTGGCATCCCTGCGCTCCGGTGCTGCTGGCGGGAACAGACGACGGCAACGTGTGGATGTGGAAGATCCCTTCAGGAGACTGTAAAACCTTCCAGAGTTCTGCATGCCAGGCCACCAGCGGCAAAGTCCTCCCTGATGGTGAGAGATGGGACAACGAGACACAAATTCACTCACGCAAAAATAATTTGGATGCTTTATAGTATTTAAAAGTAGTTAAAAGCCACTTAGCAACATTTAAAGAGCCAGAAATTACAACTTGAGCCCGACTTTATCAAGCAGAATTTCTTTTCTGCTCCAGTTTGTTTTACTCTTTAATTTCAGCCAATTTACCATTTTCTCCACTTCTCTTTATTGATCCTTATTATATACTCTAAATAATAAATACTGGCCCCAAAACACACGATAAAACATACAGAATTAACTTGATTCAATAACAAAGTCTTGGTGTAAAAAATGAGCTTATTGTACTTATTTGTCTGCAGGTAAGCGGGCTGTGGTGGGCTATGAGGATGGAACGGTACGCGTGTGGGATTTGAAGCAGGGAAACGCCGTCCACATCATTAAAGGTGAGTCTGGCAGCTCTCTAATGTAGCGTCATCCTGCTGTTACCTTTACATTTTAAGCTTTTAGTAGATTTTTGTTATCCAGGTGACTTATAATTAGCATAACTGTCAAAAAGACTGATCGAATTACAGTCATAACTATAGGAACTTGATCGAGAGATAACAATGAGGAGATTTTTATTTTCAAGATGAGAGCATGTCACAGGAAGTGACTCTGCTCCAACCCCAATGTGAAAGTCATTCTGGCATTTATTGTGATGAGACCGAGTTAAAAGAGGTCATTGTTTTATGCGTTTATTTAAGATTAATGGAATTATATTGTTTCTCCCAACATAGTTACAAAGTGTATACAAACAAAAGACAACAATAACTAGAAGCCAATAAATCAAACTATAAAAATATCAGACATTAATCAAATACAGCCCAATAAAACAGGCAAGAGCAGGAAAAATAAAATCAGTGTAAACAAATTATATAAGACTCTTAGACTCTCTAAGACTTAGCCCTGATTTTAAAGTAGTCCATGTCCAATACAGACGGTATCAGAGTTTCTGCGGTGCACTTGTTCTTTAAGAATCTTTGTATAAGAAGTGTGCCTGAGAAGATGCACGTCACCGTTACATTGATGATTTGGTTTTGTCTCGTTCAACAGGTCAGGATGGACACCAAGGGGCGCTGACCTGCCTGGCGTGTAACAAGGACGGCTCTCTGGTGCTGACAGGTTCAGTGGACGGTTGTGCCAAGCTCATCAACACCGCCACGGGCAAGGTGGGTGTCAGAACGACGTAGTAAAAGGTGGAGAAGAAAGTTGTGTTGTGCGCAGCGACAAAAGACAAGTGACACATGTAGAAGTAGCTGCACCTCCGAAACATCATCCTGTTGTTATTGTATTCTTCGTAAGACTAAAGTGTTCTTCAACAGCTTCCAATCTGTGTTTTTTGTGTTGCGTGTGTGTGTAAAGGTGGTAGGATCGTTCTCTGTGGATGGAGGCAAAGCCAAAGGATTGAAAGACGAAGAAGAATCCAACTCTGTTGAATCTGTGGGATTCTGCAACATGTGAGTTGTAAAGGACGCTTTTACTCAACAGTGCTCTTTTGTTCAGAAAGAGCCGAGAGCGCCACAATAATGTAGAAATACCAGAGGGAATCCTGAATCTTATCTTCAGACAGTTTATTAAAGGTCTCCTCTCTCTCGTCCTCTGCAGCCTGCCTCTCATAGCTGTGGCGTACCTGGACGGGACTCTGGCCATATACGACCTCTCAACACAGGTCCTGAGGCACAGGTGCCACCACGAGGTACCAAGCGGCCTAAAGAGGGAGCGGTTGTGTGTGTTTAGTTTAGTTCCCCATGCATACCGCCATGGATTCTCACTTGACTCTGTATACTGTATCTCCTAGCAACCACTTCTGGTGCTCAGGGAGGTTGAGTTGATGTTGCTTGTGTGCATATAATGTCTGAACATATACATACAGAGACACCTAATGCAGCCTCTACTCAGTATGTTGTCAGATGTGTTTAAAAACATAAGAGTGACTGTCAGCAAACCAAACCTCTCCTCTCCTGTGTTCCTCCAGGCTGGCATCGTTCACCTGCAGTGGGAAGAGTCTTCTTCTGTGGTGTCCACTTGCTGCTTAGACGGAGCGCTGCGCTTATGGGACGCTCGCTCTGGCAGCATGGTGTCCGAGTACCGCGGCCACACTGCAGAGATCCTCAACTTCACCGTTAACAGGTGCAACTTTGATACAAAGCTCTACCTCTCCTTGTAGAGAATGTTCTTGTGTCTTGCAGTTTATGGATATGTTATTTGGCTCCATTATTGTGATTTTGTTTCTCTTTAATCACTAAATTCTGTTGATCTCATCCTGACTGTCCTCGTCCATCTCTCCTTCAGGGAAGCGTCTCTCGCAGTAACCGCTTCAGGAGACAGCCAGGCAAAAGTCTTCTGCCTCCAAAGACCTGATCGGTAAAGAGAGCAGGAAGAAAGGAGATGAGAAGAGGAGAGGAACTTTTGATGATCAGACTTTTTGTTCTCTGATACTGGAGAACGTGTTCCCTTCTCCTCAGGATTTTAAAATGTTGTGTGGTCTCACCATTTTATCTGACCTGCTTTAGTAGGATTGTAGCATCCAAATGATTCTTTTTTTTTTTTTTCTGTTTTCACCCGTGCTTCATATGCAGATGTTGAAGCAAATTCAAGGACACCTAAACTGAGAGAAAAAAATGAGGTTTTGATCTTTGGTTTCAAATCTGATTCTTTAAACAAGCTGTTCCTTGTTACTTTCTTCTAAGTATGTTTTGTTCAAGAATCTGAGACTAAACAGAGACAAATTCAAAGAGTGATACATTACAGTGTCCTTTGCCTTTGACGTCCCTTTTAATGTTCTGTCCAAAATGTTTTAGAGATACAACAAAAAGTATGAGTTTTCTTAGTTCTTGATTAGAATTTTTTCCGGAATTGGACCCCTTGAACATGTGTGTGTGAGTGTGGTCTTCCAGCTGTTCAGTCAGGAATTATCTCTGCAAATAATTTGCTGTAAACTCAAGTGTAAATACAAAATAATAAATAATATACTTTTTTCTGGGTAACTATGAAAATTCCTTTTCAGGCAGAGACTATGTCATTTGTGACTAATGTCCACCCCCACCTCTGAAACACTTAAACTTCTGCATCTGAGAAAACTGTTTATACTTGTCTATTTTTGTCTGTGTATCAGTTTAGATAAGATGAAGATGAAGCTCATAGTTGAGGACAAAAGTGGTCGTTTTGTGGGTCATGGTGACATGTGGAGGGCTGAGAAAAAGACGCACTGTGAAATCTTTCTGGATTCCAGTGTGCCTTTTCCTTGTTTAGACTATAATTTGATTCAGTTTGAATTCTGATCCGTTTTATTTATTTGATCAGATATGAGTAAAGGGAGGAGTTGAGTCAGTCGGGAGATGACGGGACCCTAAAGGAAGTAGATCTTCCCAAAACCACAGCTGAGATATGATTCAAGGTAAAATAGTTTTTAAAAAATGTGAAGGGGAGTACAGTTGCGGTGGCTGGCCTTGATTTAGAAAAGCCTGAATACTTAATACCCTGCCTTTAATACCAAATTTAGTTTTTTATCATTTAGCAGATCATCTTTAGCCCAAGGTGCCTCCAGCTTTAAATTCATCCAAGTCATTACTCCTGTTGAATACCACATACAGTATATCCCTCGGTCTTCTCACTGCAATGACAAAAATCTGTTTCTTTTGGTCAGTAAGGTTAACTTTAAGACTGAGCCTGTTTTCTTGCTGTCTGTTTTCCTGCCATGTGAAACAGAAGCAGGTCTGACTGGCACCAGAGTCCCCCGTGGGACTTGAATTGGTCATCTTTATGTGCGACAGTGTTTGCTAACATACACACTGCATCCGGAAAGTATTCACAGCGCTTCACGTTTTCCCACATTCTGTCATGTTACAGCCTTATTCCAAAATGGA
>LKNJ01000437.1:0-167873 GCA_002120245.1 Maccullochella peelii
CAGTTACACACTATTTTGCAGTCACGTTTTGTGGCCTTTAAAATAAATGTAAAGCACAAAAATAAATACAAATGAGTCTTTTCCAGAAAAGCTCTTGATGTCTTATACATTTACATTACATTTCTTATACTTTCTTTGTGCGAAAACAAACAAAAAACTTCCCAGTGCAGCTTTAAAGTTGATAGTAACTGACATAACAAAATTGCTAAAAAACAGGGCTGTGTTGTCTGACATGTTGCGACGAGACATTTTAGTGATAGTAGTTTAGTATATATATCTATATCTATAGATATATAGATATAGATATATAGATATAGATATATAGATAGATAGGACCTGACATGATCCACACCTACTGGCTAAAGAAGCTGACTGCGCTCCATGAACGCCTGGCAGCACAAATGAACCAGCTGCTAATGGATGGGACCCACCCTGAGTGGTTAACTGAAGGCCGGACAGTCCTGATCCTGAAGGATCCCCAGAAAGGAGCAATCCCATCCAACTACCGGCCAATAACCTGCCTCTGCACAACATGGAAGCTCCTGTCAGTCATCATAGCGGCTAAGATGACTAGGCACATGGCTCAGTACATGAGCGGGGCACAGAAAGGAATTGGTACAAACACCAGAGGTGCAAAGCACCAGCTCCTGGTAGATAGAGCAGTCACTCGAGACTGTAAGACCAGGCACACCAATCTGTGCACCGCCTGGATTGACTACAAGAAAGCCTACGACTCGATGCCTCACACATGGATTCTGGATTGCTTGGAACTGTACAACATCAACAGGACTCTAAGAACCTTCATCAAGAACTCAATGGGGCTGTGGAAAACGACCCTAGAGGCCAACTGCAAGCCAATTGCACAAGTCACCATCAAGTGCGGCATATACCAAGGAGATGCTCTGTCCCCGCTGCTGTTCTGCATAGGTCTGAACCCTCTCAGCCAGATCATCACAAAGACTGGCTACGGATACNTATATAGATATAGATATATATATCCCCCCCATGTCAGCCTTATAACACCCACAAAAAAAGTCAATCTTTGTATAGCACAATGTGCCACAACTTTTATTTCATTCATACTTTGAGGTATTAATGTATTAATACTTTGTCCAATATTATTTAACCTATCACCCATCCTTCCCTCCCTTGTATTGTCTAAATCTCAACTTAATGAAAACATTTGATAGGAAGCTTGAAGTGTTGCTTCGCGGAATGTAAGAGCATGTACTGTATGTAAATAGTTTGAATGCAAATGTAAATAATAAACTGCTTTGTGGATGCTTTACTGAGCATTTGTTTCTGCATAAACAGGATTGCAAGGGTAAACTGGATGTGTACCCAGAGAGAATCAACAAAATTGGTTAAAAAATTGAATGCTGGATTATTAAAATTGGACCGATTTGCTGATGTCCAGTCACTTGGCATGTTATAACCCACACCTGTTAAAGCTGAGCTGCTCAGATGTCATACGGTTAAAGCATATCAAACAAGTGTAAATGACTGAGCTTCAGAAAACCATCAAAATATACAGAAAACAAGCTTGATTGAGATTTTTATTGTTTAAAGGATATGCATTTACATGCACATTATAAAGGAAATAAGTAGGGAATATATAGTTTTTCAAATAGCATAAGCTTCTTTTTACCAAGTTAGAAAATAGACCTGGCACTAGTCTTCAAATAACAATATAAAACTCACAGGAATTTAACAGGCATTTTAACAAAAAGAACAAACAGGTGGGAATATCCTGCAACTGGAGGCTTTTGAGGCGCACCAAAGCTCTTTTAGTCGACAACATAGCTCCTCTGATGGCCGACGCTTTACTCCCAGACGTCTCATGCTGAGCTTGGCTGGTTGACATCCCAGCAGAGCAATCTGTGGTCAGGCTGCTGCACACAACATCTGATGGTCAAAATGCTGCTTTGGATATATTTATTGCCAACAGGAGCTGACCGACAGCACAGGTAAACTGACTTTGGCTACTTTAGGGAAAGATTTTCAAAATATTATTCCTAAAATCGACTTAAACCCAAAAAAACATTTTGGTCTTGACATTTAAAATCGGGTTTAAACCAATGTTTTATTGTCATGGCTTTTCTGATCTGCAGATGCCAAGTAGTGAGAGTAGTCTTTGGTAGGCAAAACAAGCTAGTGTGACAGCTAGCATTAGCACTCAGAGGGGGGCTGAGTATTTAGCATCAGATTTCATGCGGCAAATATAATTAATTCTCTCATGATTTTTATGTTTATCATTTGAAGACGTACAGAACGACGAAATTAAAATAAAATAAAAAAAACACGATACAAAGGATCTTTCCCCAAAAGGCACTGTGGGTCCAACAAATACAAAATTATTTGCATGAATCATTTGCAAGGATTTAAGAAAAGGACTTTAAACACATTGTAGTTATAATACACCCAAAGCTCTGAATCAAAAACTATATTTTGATGTGGATATTAGTGAGTGAGAATCAAAAATGTAACCCTATAATAATCACACATTCACTACTGAATATTAAATCACTGACAGATGTGTGTGCTCAAATACACAAGAGGAGTTGCTCATTGCACCTTTAAGTATATGAGTTTTTTTTTTTGCTGATCGTGTTCAATGATTTTTCAAAAGCCCATTTTTTTATTGCAAATACATTGTTTGGCTGACTTTACTGTTTTAGTGACTGACAAGCCCCATGAATTGTAAGAAATGCTACACTTTCAAATAAAATAAAAAAAGGGCTTTTCTGCATTTCTCAGTTACATTTACAAGAAATAACCCATATATAGTCCCTTTCTTTAATAAACCTCTCATAATTCTATGATACACTAAAAACTGCAGTGAAAACTTGGTTACATTTGCACAGGTGAAACCACAAACAAAACTTTTTTTTTTTTAACCAGTGCACAGAGGGGCTTGTGAAGATTAATTCATTCAAGATGGCAACTGTCTTAAATGCACAATATTTAAAAGAGGAGGAAGGGCTACGGTTTGAGTCGCTGTCAACACAAATCCCACCCGATTATACTAAAAGGTTTGGACCCAACACAGGGCTTCAACATTAAAACCAACTTTCCCAAAATGGAAAATAAAAATAAGCAAAGAAAAAAAAAAAAAATAGTCACATTTTAAACCAATGCAACAATAATATTTTTTCTTATAGATGATTAACGGAAAATAACATCTGCTACAGTATGGACTGGTCCCTCTTGGGTTCAACAATCCTTTGGTGCTTCTCATGCCATTTTAAGAAGTCACAGAATAGACTGGTGGCACGGCGGTGGACCACAGTGATGACATATCCCTCCCTGATTCATGCAAAGCCCTGAAAAAAAAACCCAGATTTTTGCCAGATGTCAGGAAGGGGGATAGGTTCAGGCTTTAAAGTAGCAGCTCGATTTACTATTGAAGAGAATATCAGACATTTGACTTCTATCAAGCTTCATCACCTCTGCTTTTTGTAAGCATCAGGAAAAGGTTTAAGAACTGCCTCGAAAATCATTCAGGGGTCAGTCTTTGCAGATCATCATAATAGCTGGATGGGCCTTCTGCCTCACCACCTTGATAACCAACATAACAACTTTACACCTGTCCACATACATTCACCTCTACCTGCTATAGGCCTCGCTGCTCCTGTTGACAACAGGCTGAAACTTGAGGTTCACACGCGTCTTCTTGTTCTGTCACTGAAGAACAGAACCCACTGATCCTTACGGACTTTACTGCACTTCTGTTTACTTTACTCACACATCTCTCAAATCTCTCTCTCCAACTTGGACCTCGACCCTCTCTGTAACTGTATACACTGACATTCACATAATATTCCTGCCTCCACAGCAGATAAAAATATAATTAGACTTAAACTTATAGCCTTAAACTTCACCATCAGCATCCACAAATGCATTGGCTTCACTAAAGAGTGAAATTGGGTGAAAAGACTAACTGAGCTAGCAGTGGTAACACCGCCAACACCCAAAGAACAGGAGAGTTCCTTTAGATATCTGTTTGTATACAGCGATTCCTTATTGGGCTTACAGGCTGTGCGGCAGTGTTTTTGGTGGTCTCTTTCACTTTCTCGTCTTTCTCTGGCTCCGTGTCTGCGATGTTGCCTACACTCTCCTCATTGATGTATAGAAATGTCCCACTACTGCCCTCTTTTGGCGAATCAGGTGGAGATGACAACAGGCAGTGGGTGAAGGCTGCGTGGCTACTCTGAGGTGGATAATGCTCCAGGCGGTCGTTCTCCACCTCGGGCATGGGTGCGACGGTGACCTCGCTGAAGGTGGTGGCGGGATGATGAAGGTGGGGGTCCATCGGGCCAGAGCAGGGTGGATAAGCTGGTCGTGAGGTTTCAGGGTCTGAGCAGCTGAGCTCTGAGGAGAAGTGGCTACAGTGCGAGTCGGCCACTGAGGGCAGGCTGCCACTGAGAGATGGTGAATCAAACTCAGAGGAGTTAGTGCTGCGCTGCTCCAGGAGCTGAGCATCCATATCTCCCCGTGTCTCGTTCATTTGTGTTTCTCCCTTGCTGCTGATGCTGCTGGCTCTTTTCCAGAGCTTTCCTTTGCTCTTCTTGCCCCCTGAAGTGGAGGGTTCCTTTGACCAGGGGGACGAGGGGCAGCAGTGGTTGTCGTGCTGCGCACAGCAGCAGGTGGAGGGGCATGAGCATGTACCACCGCTAGCACCTTTAAAGCCAGCAGTGCTGCTGCTACAGCTGGCTTCATCCAGACTGCTGCTGGCGCTGTAGTGCCTCATCTTCTCCTGTTTGGACTCCATGTCTGCTTGAACTTCCAGACTATTGTCTCTGCAAAATAAAATCACTCAAAATTAACCATAATTTCAGTTTTACAACTTCTATTTTTGGCATCTATCACACATATTCACTGACTTTTGACTACAGAACAAACAATTCCATACATAACCCAATAACCAAATGACAAAAATAAACCTTAAATTACCCCAAAATTGTTTTAATGCGCTTCCAGCATTATTTTCTACTAAAGCAGAAAGCATATACAGTACCGTACAGTAAATACTAGAACAATTTTATTTAAAGAAATGTGCTGCTGCAGTAAGTAGGATGAGTATGCTCTGACTACTGACCTTTCCAGAGGCATATAGGCATTGAGGATGGATCCTGCCATGGCTTTTGTGCTCGCATTGTCACTGATTGTCCCGAGACTGACGGTTGCCGACTCTCCGCTCAGACTGCAGCGCTCCTTCTGGACATCAGCCTGCACTTCCATCCTGGAAATAACAATCGACACAAAATATAAAATTATTCTCTAATAAAGTCTCGATGAGTCACTGCATGTTTGCTTAATCCAGTACAGAAGAACCAAGGCAATTCCATGAAATGGATCCATTAAGGCTTTTTCTTTGCTGGTCAAATAGTACAATTTCTGCTTCATTCAGTACCATTCTTTGGCTACAATTTTCTCAATAAAACATTTATGGCAATGGAGAGATTATCCAGGTCCAGTCTATTACCTGTTGTAGCAGCTGCCAGAGAGGCTGCCTGTGATGCTGGTCCCAGCGAGCGCTGTGGTGCTGGCATTGTCGCTCATGTTGTCCCGCTGAGTGGAGCTCATGCCACATCGCTCCATGTGGCTCCCACTGACACTGAGGCTCAGGCCCGTCAGGCCACCGACGCTCGCTCCATCTCCGAGGCTGGGATTGTTGAGGCGAGTCTCTGCCACCGAGGTTGTGTCTAAGGAGAAAAGGGGAAACAGGAAGTGTAATTTTATAAATTTACAGAAGGTTTGACGGACAAAGAAGAGCCAGGCACAGAGTTTCTGTGAAGCAAATAACTATTTGGCTCGGAGAAACCAAGAAAAAGAAAGAATTAGGTTAAAAGGATGGGGAGGGAAATACAATTTGAGCCATGAAGAAGAACTGGGGCAGGCAACCCCAGTCAACAACAGCAAACAAAAGAGAAACTGAGGTCAGGGCCAATATAACTCTTCTGAAGTTATATCAATGTCTTTGACACTGACTTTTATAGGCTTTAAATTCATCCTCGAACAACAGATTGATGAATTCTTAGGTGTGAATAAGTGTCATCAAGTCTCACACCTTATGTTCCTGGAAAGGTCAAAGTCCCTGCTGTCATTTGGATTCATAATTATCATTCACAGTGTTGATGAAAGCTGTGAGAAATACAATCCGTCTCCCCAAACACCTCCTGGGAAAGCAAGGCGAGCTCGACCTCACATGGCCGTCAGTTCGACACACGCTGACAGGAAAAACCACTGACACTGCGCCACTCATTTCACACCATCCCACGCCTCAAACACTTGTCTCCCATCAACTGTTTTGGCACTTTGTGGGCTATGAATAATCTAGATGTACACACGAAGGCACTGACAGATGTAGATGTACTTATGCAAGCCGAACAGAGTTGCATGAACACACAGATACCACAACCCCTTATGTAATTGTTATGGTCGCTAAAAAGCTGCTGGTATTTTCCATATATTCAGGTGCTGTGCTAGATTTAAATCAAGATGATTGTGCCAATAATAATGACACATTAACCAGTCTACAGTCTAATTTTTATAATATATGAGCAAACTTGGGTCATTCTGACTAGAATAACTTACTTGTGAATAAACTTACAATAAATTGAGTGACAAAAGGTTTGGCAAAAACATTTGAGTCATTAAAAATGCAAAAGTGGTAGAAAGCAAAGTAGCGTGAGACTGGAATACAAGCAGCACAAGTTTAAAAGGAGACAGAAATGCAACAAGTTCACTGATATTGCTGTAATTTGTCTTTTAATCTGATATGTTTCATTGTGTGTTGTTGTATTGGATGTACTCCGGGTTTTATGTTATGCTGTCACCTAATGTACATTGTTTACTGTGAGCTTGCGTGGTGGGTTTTACATATTTTTATTAGATTATTTATGAAGTGTTTCACCTGACTGCAAGACAAATTTCCGCTTGAGGACAATAAAGTTAAGTTGAAGCTAAAGTTTAAGTTGTACTTCTGCTGCTTGTCATATATTCTGAACACTCCCGAGATCACGTAGGAGATCAGTGACAATGCTTTCCTGTGTTGTTCGTCTTTCTTTCCATCAGTTAGAGATGCTCACCTGTGGCTGCTGCCGCGCTACCTATGTTGTCATTTTCGTCATCAAACTCGATTCGCACCCCTTTGCCATTACCCGCAGACACTCCACAGCCGCCACCCCGGCACAGTGAGATCGGGACGACTCCGTAGACGTAAGCCAGCATGATGGGGACACCGATGCCTACACAACACAATGTAAACACACACACACGGAAGTTTTATCAAGGTTCAATGGTAAACTGCAAATATAAAGCATATTCCTTTCCAAACACTGTAAAAGATTTCCCAGCATATCCACGTTTTTAGACAGTTCAAAGCAGAAAGACAAGAATGATGCAAGCAGATGATGCTTTTATAGTAGTGACCCGCCAAAGGAAACCCTTTTAAATAATTTAAATGTTGTCGAGAAACAGATGGTGACAGAGAGAAAGTCTAGGGGGACCCTAGAAAAACCCTTCTTTCTTACCAACAGTGACAGCTGCGACCACAGGCGACACGATCACAGACAGCGTCACACCACCAGCTATTACCAAGTTCCTCTTGTGTTTAGAGATGTCCTTGCCCTCGTAGCGATTATGGATCTGAGGGAAATCATTGTTAATTACCTTTAAAAAAAAATGTATCAATCTCTGGAACTAGAGCTGTACCACTGCTAGCTGTGTCTCCCTCTGTGCTTTCCATCTATTGGAGAAAAAACTGCTGGTTTTGACCACTATTGTTCCGTATCATTCCCATTGCTGCCTGGCGTTAGCTCTCACCTTTCTGCCCACGTAGACTGGGATGCCAATGATCATCGCAGGGATGGCGATGCCGGCTATGAGGGCGATGCCCACGGGCGCGCCCACCAACGTGCCAAGCTGCCAGAGGATCTTCTTCTTTCTGCTCCAGGGCTTCTTCCCCCAGAAGGTGCAGCCTGACGGACTGAGAGGATTGGAGAGAGAGAGAGAAAGATAAGTTGTCACAGTGTGTGTATCATGGTTACCATAACTACTAAAACTAGGGATGAAACATAAGTAAAGTGATAAGAAGTAACGATGTAAAAACAGCTGAAACAATGATTTTGTTTCTCCTGAAAATAACAGAAGAGACAATCAACTGCTAAACATGCATCACAAATCAACAATGAATACTCACACACACACTCAGATTTTGGTCAAGATCGAGAATTAACTCAAACAAAACTGAAATTCATGTTTAGGGTTATGTTTCAATTCCGGCTTCTTGCATGTCAAAATCCTTTCTCTCTCTCTCTCCATGTTTCCTGTCTTACTACACCATTGGCACTCAAATAAAGCCAAAATGCCAAAAAATTATCTTAAAAACAAAACAGGAGGGAATTGGGTTTTATATGCTGTACGTTTGTCTCACCTCAAATAGTGCAGGTCAGAGATTTCCTTCATGCAGAGCCAGCAGAACTCACAGCCGCAAACAGCACAGGTCATGTGATTACAGCTTCCATCGTTCATCTTGATGATGTAGGCAGCACAACGAGGGCACGGCTTGATGTCATCACCTAGTGGAGGTTGATTGAGGGAAAGCATTTTGCATACAGTATTTATGGTGAATATTTATAGCGTGTATACTGTGAATTCATCTGTGCATGAGGCTAAAAAAAAAGTGAGGCAGAAGGTACAGATGCGTGTAGAGTATTTATTTGTGTGTTACCTGCGGCTCCGCTCTCTTGGCTGTAGCTGAGGGAGGAGGACCTGAAATTCCTCAGCCGGAGGGTTTGGGCCCTTTGCTGCCGTGCTGTGTCACATGTCTGGTTGGGATGCCACAGCTGTTTGCAGTGGTAGCAGAACTCTGTCCCACAGCCCTCACGCCCACAGGTGATCTTTGGGCAGCTGGCACAGCCAAACGCAATGACTGCGTAACTGAGACAGAAACAGAAAATCAGCCAAAATGGTGGTTAGTTTGCTGTTATGAGAGCAAGGATGTAGTAGTTTAGCATAACACTAGGGGTCAGCACGGCTAAAAAGACCAGGGGCAGAGCAGGAGTATAAAACTAT
Source organism: Maccullochella peelii (assembly GCA_002120245.1). Lineage (NCBI taxonomy): Eukaryota > Metazoa > Chordata > Actinopteri > Centrarchiformes > Percichthyidae > Maccullochella > Maccullochella peelii. Next base: position 9,079 of record LKNJ01000437.1, read on the forward strand.
GGTGAGTAAAATCAAGGAGCCACATCTACTGTGTTTAAACACAAAAAAAACAACACACTTTCACAGTATAAACTGCTGCTATTTACATCTTCAGCAATCTAGAGAAGTGTTTGTTATGTAAACACAGGAAATTAACAGACTTTCCATAATGATTTCACCGATGAGCTCTGTTACAATAAATCAGTACTGGCACAATCCGTTCTGCATGACACCATAGTATCCTTCATCAATCATTACAATAGTCAATTTGAGAGCCATTATTAAAAAGTACATGGCACGGCCGAGGTCCAACAACTGTTTTGCCATAAACATGCAAATCTAATACAACTTGACAAACTGGCACTATAACAATCCATCATTTAGTCATGTATATCCCAACACAATTACTGTGTACAAATAAATGGCTTTATTGTCTGAAAATAATAAAAATGAATGGGAGCAACTGTTTCCATTTGCTTGCTGACTCACAAACCTACTTGTGTCCCTCTGGTATGGATAACATGAGACATTAATAATTATTTCCTTGAAAGGAACACCTTAGATACTGTAGAAACCTGGACTATTAATAAAGTAAATACATGTATGAGAACCTCAGTTAAACTGAGGTTGCTGCAGCCATTCAGCAACCCATAGTAGGGTTATCATGGGAACATTAGAAATGGACGATAAGGAAAAACAAACGCTGACGTATAAACTGGACAACAGCTCTATACTGGATATCACTGTGCATAAAAGTCCAGTGTAAATGATCAAAATAAGCGTCTGCAGCCTGCATGAAAACCTCAACTGATCAACTCAAACACTGAACATGCACTATAATATCTTAATTAAGGAATGTAATTCTGTGAAGCAATTCCTGCAGCACGATAGAGCTGCTTATTCAGTTCGGCACAAACTCCCTGAAAATGATTAAAGCCAAGTAAGATGCAGTTGTGGCATCAGCTGCTGGTTGATATACACAGCTGTTAACTTAGTCAAGATCTTGGTTAAAATTAGATAAGTATTTAATCCAATAGACATGCTAACGTCAGCTGATACCAGAGAAGTAACAGTGGCAACAGTAAAAGAACTCAATATCAGCAATAAGCAGAGCAAAATTAACATTTCAATGTTTCCCTTGAAACTGACACACGTGTGTGGGCACCATATACCTACAGAGCATTCAGTGTAGACAGTTTGCAGACAGTCTTCACTAACACCTCAGTGAGGTAAACTGAACTTCCAAATGGACCTTTTGTATTATTGCTATCCTGTGTTTTCCACACATACATTTCAATGTATAATCTTAATCTAGCAGTACTGCATTCCTGTTCAGTTTTGACTCATGTTTTTATACTGATAACTAGTGTTCCCCTTCATTAGCACAAAATACAAAAACAGTGCTTATCAAATAAGTTCATATCAACCCCAAAACACAACTATGCATTGAACTATGTACGACACCACTGTAAAGCCAAGACTCTCCCCCTGTATAAAGATGAATGATTTATCTCTTCACATCAAATGTTCGCGCACAAGATTTTTAAATTTGACAAACATAACTGCCAATCTGACCAACACAGCCTAATAACTTGCGTGTGTAATTATACAACAATAAAGAGTGACAGCATTAACCAGTGGAGGGTGTGACAGTGAGCCAGAGCTTAACTGATTAGATGATGAGAGCTGAAACAAGCTCATGAAACAGCCATTATTCCAACAGACAGGGTCAGCAGTGTTGATCATGCAACAAAGCCAGGAGAGAGAGAGAGTGAAGAGTAAAGCCATTACTGAACTCAATCACTCAAAAATAAGCGAACCATAATAAATGAATGCATTAAACAACAGGTAAAGCAGGATGACCTAGTGAGCACAGAGAGCATAATGTTAGCCTCCGTTCAGGCCCCTGTGAGCAAACTGTTGAATCCCTACCAGCTCCAAACATACAAGACCCTGACCTGACCCTCATCTACACTGTCACCTCCTCGTTAAAGAGGGAAACCAGAAAAATAGTTTCAATAACATGTTTTTTTAGCAGAGGCTGAAGGAATGGACTGAGGTTTGTCTGACCTCAAGCAAATCATTAAATACTCTAATTTAATACCTGGAAGCTTGTTTGTTTTTTCCCCCCACTTTGGTGGTCATTTAAACTTTGTTTTTACTTTTTTATGTTCTTCATTGTTTTACTGTTTTATTCTGTGTGGTACTCATATTTATGGTCTTGCAGCCTCTTTATTTTAGCATAATTTATTGTGTTACTGTGAAGCACTCTGTAACTTTGTTTAGAAAGTGCTTTGCTGTAAATAAAATATGAAGCTTTTATGATGATGATGATGAGTATTATTATTAACAGGCAAATCACTACCAGCTTTATTCAAACCCAACATAGATAAAATCTGCTGTATTTTATCTACAATCCACAAGATTTTCAGTCTCTGTATATTAGTATGTGTGATGAAGGGCAACAATAATAAACCTAACCTGACTGAAACATCTACACAACAAAAATGTTAGATTTAGTTTTAATATTATTTATACTGGGTCTTTTTAATGTGCTCCTATATTTAGGGATGTATATATTGAAGTGCCTCTATGGTGTACGACCATTATGTGGTTAGAAAAATTATAGGTACAGTCTGACAACAATAGGCCTCATCATCACTTGCTGCCCACGTCTTTTTTGGCTGACAGAATAAATAGGTCTATTACTGCTACGAGATATTTATAACTCAGGCATCAACACAGAAGCTGGGGTGAACTTCAAAAGTCCAGATTACAGCCTTGACGTTTCCTTGATGTAGCTGCTCACTACGTTATTTTGGGACTCGTGTATTTGTTCTATCAGAAGTACAAAACATCAAGCACATCTCAGGTAACCAAAATAGAGATTTTTAAATATTAAATAAAAGCTGGAGTCTATGTGGAAATAATCTAAATGCTAGAAACTTAATGGCTAACTGGCTAAATCAGACCCTGTAAATCTGAGTATGCTTTGTTGCCATAAATGTTAACTGGACAACAACATGGAAATTATTTAAAATTCGTTTCCACCCTTGATTTACACCTGACTGCACAATCGTTATGTCTAGAGACTAACACCCTTTTTAAACCATCATGTCACCCAAATCATATAAACTCTCACCTCGATTCAGCTGGTGAGTCATATTTTATTTAGTAGGTTGCCCTAATATGTTATTCCTATATAATCCCTCCACTCTTGTTCTTACCCACAGTCAGGGGCAGGGCACCAGCGGCAGTCAGATTCAGACACCAGCCACCTCCTCAGCATAAACTCCTCATACTTCTCCATGAGGGCCCGGTCCCCCAGGATCATCTGGATGTCGTGGGGATTGAAGCGCTCTGAGCACTCGGGGCAGCAGATGTTGACACGGGACTCGGAGATCTCAATGCGCAGGTACTGTCGCAGGCAGTCGGCACAGGAGCGGTGGTGACAGGTCATGATGTCTGGGAAGCGCTCGCGCGCATGGCGCAGTAGGCACAGAGGGCACTCCAGCGGCTCTGATGAAGAACCCGGCACTGATGAAGTCGATGCTACAGCCAGTGCAGAGTGGGCAGAAGTTTTATCATGCAAAGTCTCTGGTTGGACACTTTCAGTGCCGACAATGGCGTCCACTCCAGCTCCCGCCTGCAGAGGCCTGGACTTGCGCTTGGGGTCGCGGTCGGGCCGGCGTCGTCGACCAAAGAGTGAGTGGAGGGACAGACGGCGCTTCTTGGGGGTCTTTCTAATTGAAGGGAGGCTAACAGAGGAGGCAGCAGAGTGGAGGTCTCGCTCTGAGCCTGCGATGCCATGGTGCTGCTGGTGCAGGCTGCTCATCACGCCAAAAAGGGCGCCGCTGGTGCTACGGCCAGAAATCACCACATCAGGAGAGGAGATGAGGGATGAGAAGAGGGAGGAAGATGGAGAGAGGGACTGGGGTTTAACGTACAGGATGGTGAGGGGAGGGGGCTGGGCTGCTGATAGCTAGGACATAGTGGCTGGAAGCTGGTATAGGAGGTCTGAAAGTGTGTAGTGTTGTCTGTCCTGGGTTTAAATCAGAGTGACGAGACGTAGATGTTCAGATGTAGGACACCAACCTGACAGAGACAGAACAAAAAAAAAAAAAACACAGAAAATCAGGTACAGAATCAAAGCTGAATGCATTAACTTTTAATGTTCTGTGGCAAAACTGAAGCATTTGGAAGCACAATGTGGAGATGTGTTCCTCCAGATGCATAACAACCAGTCAACTGGAGATACGACATTAAAAATCTGATCAAATCTAAGATAACATCATTGAAGCATTTCACTTATGTCTGTGTTAAGGAAATCAAAGGACCATCCCTTTGATAATTAGGAGTTTTCTGGCAGGCTTCGGGCATTTTTTTCAGGCGTGTCTTCTGTGTATGTGTGTTTGTATGTGTGAGACTGCTTACATAAAAAGACTGCAGGCTTTCCCTAGAGTGTGTATTAGTCATGTGTAGGCAAAACAAGACAAAATCCTGTGTTTTCCCATTGTTGATCTCAGATGTGGCCACAGCTGTGTCAATGTGCCTCAAATGCTTCCACATGCTCTTATTTTACACAATATGGACAACTAAAGCTCATCATCATCTGCAAGAGCAGTGTTTAAGTGCACTTGTAGCGGATGTGAAAGGGTAGCTGTTTGAAGGCGATGCTACACAGAACCAAACAACTACAAGTAGTTAAAATTGATTCTCATGACTCCGTCCTGCTGACATACACCAACACAGAAGACATACTACAGTAGAGACCTTAAAGTAATGACAAGCACATTTCATGCTGAAAATAAACCAACACAGTTTGTGGGCATGGTGCTATGCGGGCTTCCACAGAGTTGACAGATCCCAACCCAGCTAATGAATTTACATGTTTTGGATAAACATCTCTGCCTTGGACTCATTTCAAAAGAGGTCAACTAATGGAAGGAGCATAAAATGAGTGCTCATGTCTCCCTATTTGCATTTCAACAAGGGATACAACCCCAAACTTCAACAGTGGCACCTAATTCTGTTCTGCATCCCCGTTTTAGCACCAATAGCACCCAGATTCCATTCGTAAAAAACATCAGAAATACTGGATAAATGACTGGTCAGAGACTCAGTTGGGAAATTTCAATGCTAAACCATTGCACTTTTTCAAAGTGACCTTCCTGTTTTTTTGCATACCAGCCTAAAATCCACAACAGATCTTTGAAATCAACAACCATGGCCAAACCAGGTTGTGATGTGTTCCCAGCTTAAGTGAAGAAACAGCATGTTTTATTTATGTCCTCAAATTTTTCCAACTCATCTCTCATTTGGAAAACAACAAAACACAACACTGCAGACTGACATCAGCATGAGGTGCTGCAGCTGAGGGCTATACAATGTTAATTAAAAACACATATCTCCTTGGAGTACAACGTCTCTTTGATCATGACACACACACAAAATTTACCATGTTGGTTTATTAGTTCATTTCAACACAATGTTACCGCTATTCCAACAAACACATTTTGTGCCCTGGTTAAGAGACTGTATCTATCTGTAGTTTAACTTCTCGCTAGGTTTAAACCACAGGAATTTGAACTAAGGAAGTCCCCGAATCAGGATTCTCAAAGTCGACTCAGAGTCGGAACTTCAATCTGACAAACCTACAAATATGAGAAATATATATTTCACTCCCCTGCCCAGTTAGCAGAGCAGCCGCCCCACACTAAAATCCTAAATCAACCTATATTACTCTTATGTTTTACCTGCAATACTCACATTTTGTTCATCGTCAGAGGAAGTAAAAGTGTGTGCCCTGGTCATAGTTCAGTTATAAAATCATAGCGCACCACGGAGCATCTCTCCTGCTGGACTGCTGACAGCGCGGTCCGTCAAAGACTCAGTCACACAGGACGGCAGTGGAGGAGGTTGTACTAGCGTCTGGTTCAAAAGTAGTTTAGCCGACTTCATTGTGGAGCTGCCAAAAGACACGAGTCACACTGCACTGACTCTCGTGGTTCGATGCGTGCCACCCTGTTTCCATTACCCTTCTCTACTTCCATCACAGTTAGCTTTGTGGTTTGGTTTGTAAAGTTTACAGCCTGCCATGCTGTTGCTCCTGCGTTGCTCTGTGTACAAAGACGCAGCTAAAAAAATGCAGTGATTCGACTGACAAAACATGAATCGACACGGGGTCTTCTCGACTGGCGACTCGAGCCATCAACTTTTAAAAGGACAGCCCCAATTTAAACATCTTTCCGTATTTGTGCAATACTGTGAGACTTTGCTTTCACTGGTCCTGTCATGTCCTCAAAACTATAGATGCAAATTCACCTTTGAAAATCCTAAAGCATAAAACCACATAGGCAACATAAAGGACAAAGAATGATTTCCCTCTGCTTCAGTATGCTCTTGTGTTTGTCATTAGGGACTAATTTCAGGAAAATTCCAGTGGGAGCCAAAAGGTGACTAATTAACACGCCCACTGCAAATCTCAACTGGGACAGCAGTGCAGTTTTTCTCCCCTCACGATGACATGCAGGCAGCAGTTGGGTTTTACTAAGGCTGCATTAGTGTTAAAGGAGAGTTTTAGATGTGCAGTCTAGGCAGCATGTGTTTAAATGCTGACTCTCCTTCCTGCTGCATATCAACCAAATATTATAAGTTGAATTTATTCTGCATTAACAACTAAAATGAATCTCTGATTTGATCACAAGTCAGCGACTCTAAAAATAGGTCTGAATGCACCCAAAACACACAGACTCAGGTCACATTCGGAAGGTGGTCTGGGATATGTGCCCAACCTCCAGCTTGTGCTGTTTGGTGCAAACGCAAATTCAACTTAAAGCTTCTGAACACAGAAGATTTTTCTATGCCAAACAACTCAGACAAGGTTTCAAAGCAGAGGTACCAAATTGCTACTTCAGTCCTCTTCTCCACCTGAATATGAACAGGCACAAATGTGTGTTTTTTCTTGTTTAGCAGCAGTCTGTTTCCCACAGTTTGTACACACACTGTTTGTAGCAATACACACTGGCTTAAAGCAAATATTGTCATAGCCAGAAAGGTTATAGTCCCATTATTGTCAGGGCAAAACTGGCAATTAATAAATTGACGAACCTGCATCATTAATTGTCCATTTTAGAGGAAAGATTTAAAGGCTTATTTATAAGTGTGGTCAATTGTTGTCATCTGCAGAGGCAGTATCTAATTTTCCAATTTAGTGACTAGATCACAGTTAAAACAATATCCTCACTCATTAATTATAAGCCATTTACTGTGTGAAGTCGTATCTCTGCTCCTTTTCTCAGAAGGTTATGGTATCATTTCAGAAAAAGGATACTAAGTTCTCACATTAGCGAAAGAGGTCATTAATTCAGAAGGCGTCCCATCTCCATTATAAATGGAAGACTCAGTGAAGTATCTCTGAGGTACTATATCCATTATCCAACAGGCAGTATGCTTGAAATTTGAGTGTTTCTCAAAATACACTTTGCTGAAAACAAACAAACAAACAAACAAACATGGGGTGTGGAGGACTAGATGTTCAGCAGCCATATTTAGCTGACTACAACGCATAAGTAAATTTAATGTGGCCTATATGTTAAACTGTGAACTAAAGATAAATGAGATTTAAAAAAAGTCTAAACCATAATTGCACCTCATCAAGCCATTAGCACCGCAGCCGAGTTGTAAAGAGTAACATGTTTTAATTGGTGGTTCTGAACATTTAAGAGTCACATTTAAAACCCAACGCCTGCATATGACATCTGACATTTAAGCAACGCAAACACTGGTGGGTAACGCAACATGAGATGAGATGACACATCAGGCAGTTTGGCGACATGGCACAAAGCTGTAACCTGTAAACCGGTACAGAGTAAAAAGTGTAAAACTATTTGTGAAATATGAGCTTCACTTTATCAGGTAACATCTGTATGCTTGCAAATGTAAATACTCAATTCAATCAAGTTTTTTAGCGGGAAATTTCCAGAGCCATCTTTGAGTATCCGAGCACTGAACTGTGTCATGGACCAACAAAAGCAGAAAAGCTAGTGACCACAAAGATCGTGTCCACAGTGAGGCTTATCTAGTACTGGCTAAAGTGATGTCTTAACACAATAACTGCACATCAAAACAAAGCTTGATGAGATATTTGGGTCAATCAGCCAAGTCATTTGAGCAAGAGGAAACTTTAACAAGACAGAGGAGCAATTTCAAGCAACCCGCAAGTCAATGTGAAATTACACTCCTAAGGCGTAATTAAACTGGAAAAGCCTGCCTCTGCACTGTACTGAGAGTGAGTGGGACTTTCCATGTGACTGTGGTCAGTGTGTGCATTTGTGTGTGTGTGCAAGCACATGCATGTAGTCAAGTTTTGTGGCTCAGGGCAACCACATGCAACCGCGGCTCACACACTGGGATGGTGTCCCAGTTCCCGAGACAAACCCGGGGCAGGAAGCCTTCTGCGGCAGAAGAAATGGTTTCAACCTTCCGTCGGCTCCTAAAAGAAATCACTGAGTTGATGATGCATCAGCTGATGCTACATCATGATTACCATTGTAATATGATTTAAAGCTGTGGTTTTCTACAGGAGAGCCAGGTCAATGCAAGGTTACTGAAATGTTTTGGGAGTCACAGTATAATTTATGTGTCAAGATGGATGGCAAAAAATAGTAAGAAAATGTGGCACTTGGAGCTGCAGTGGTAATGGTTTTAACAAGTATGGCCCTTCAGACCACGAAGCAGTAACGTGTTGGCTCCTGCACTGCAATAAACAAAACAAATCCAGGTTTCCATTGCCTGTAATTTTGCAAAGAGACAATTAGGTGCATATCCAAAATGCAATGAAGCATTTTATGTTACAGGTCTGTGACTGCACACTGGCACGTCAAACCCGGTTTCATAATTTTTTTTGTGACTATTAATAAGCTATAAACATAACATGGCCCTGTCCCAAAGAAATGTCCTTTCCTGAATATTTACGTTAATGTTGCTCCGCAGCACTTCTTCTACTTGCAAAGTAAATATTAAAGAGTGGCAGCGCAAATAAAACCAGGCAACAGTAAAGATGTCCCCACTGCAGATGCAATTCCTTTTCTGTAACTATTCAATAACAAATATATAGCCTTGTGCTAATGTGAAAATGCATCATCTCCCTGAACCATTCAGTGGTTTCAGAAATATCAGCACACAACAGTGAGATGTGTCATCTCCCAGAGTCTAATCAAAACGGCTTTACAGTCCCAGATACATGGACAAACAAATAAAATGAACGATTACTGGATGATATAGTTTAAATAGTGTAAAATGTTTTATTTTTAACACATTCTTGGATGCAATTTCAATATAAAATGTAACTTTCATACTGTTAGGTCTAGCAGGCTGAAACTTTAGGTTGCTTGAGTAACCCTGGTTTACTGTGTAGCATGTAAAAAGGGAGCAACGATAAGTTGGTTAAAAAGAGTTTGTCTTTGGATTACAGCTACACCCCAATATCTAAATTTAAAAGTTACTAAAATCTGATAACAATATAGTGGCCAACATGAAGTATGTTACATAAACATATAACATACACAAAACATTGTCGATAAGGATCCCCTTAAATTTCTTATTAAACAATTGTGAGAAAGATATACTTAGCACTTTCCTGTGCATTGAATTAGACTTTGGCTCTTTTCTAATCTACTTCTATTTTTTGACAAAGTTGTAGTTGAGCCACCTCCAGTTTATCCTACTCCTGACGATACCTCAATTTCTGGAGTTGCACACCATAACACCAACTGTGTTTTGTGTAATCAGGAGTGTATTAAGAAGAAATCTTTGCTGCGTTTCTCAATGCTAAAGTGCAAATTTAGGTATAGAGGAAGTAAGCTTCCTGGGATTTTGCAAGGTTGGTAGCCTATGCCTACCTTCAAAGAAATCCCACAAACAATGATCAGCTTCCAACACTGGAAATGAGTGGCTCAAAATGTTCTCTTTTGCAAAATGTTCATCACGTACGCTAATTTCCGGTGACATTCCAGCCGAAGGACCGACTTCCTGATCATGACAATGCATTCAGTTATTACGGCTTGAGACGGAGGAAGAGGCCAGAGACTGGATGACAAACTCTACAGAATTTTTTTTAATTTCAGCTTTTCTGAATTGCTGTCTACAGCACAAGACATCCCCCTCTGAAGCAAATTCACACTGGAAAAAAGTTATTGTTAGACTGCCCAGCATTCATCGGGTGTAGGCCAACTTTCTGTCAGCTGGACATTGAAATCCAATCAGTGAATCTCTATTTAGCCTATTATGCACCAGCCAAAGTATAATAATAATGTGTGATGTTCAACAGAGAACGGGGACAGGAGACACTGGAGTGAATGCCTCCGAGACTGCTTTCACCACTATTTACTAGTCTGATTTGCAGCCAACAGGGGAAGGTACTTTTCCACTGTTCTGATACACTATAATGAGGCAACAGCTTCATTTCAATGTGAGTGTCATTAAAACTTAAGATGCAACTGGCGGTTGCAATGATTAGGTAGAAATTCTCTACAGTATAAATAAATAAGTATAAACAGTTTGTGTCAAAAAGCTATTCAAACATGAGGTTGTATTATTTTGCCATTTGTCCATTCAGCACCATGGAGACAGCAAATAAAGATGGCTTGTGTTTGCACCAGCTACATAGTGGGAGATACTATTTGCCTAGTACAGAGGGACAGCTATTCTGCTACATTATGGATGTATTCTATGTGTCTAAACACATTGCTGCCCATTCATTTCAATGACAGTTTGATTTCTTAGCACTTTCTCTCACTTCTGCATGCACTTCCTACTTTCAAGACCGCAGTAGCAAGCAGTAATGTACATGCATTAGTGTGTAAATACTTTGTAGGACACTGAGATGTTCAGGAAATTTGCCTTTATGTGCCCTGTGGAAACCAGCTTTATAGGCGCTACTAGAGGTCAAAAACTCCAGATGGACACTTTCTGACCAAACCCAGAAGCACCCTCCATGCTGGCTGGAGTGCCTCGGGCAATGAGCCCTCCAACCTGTTGCAAGCCTACCAATCTGAACTACTGCAGGAACTAAAGGGAGATTGCAACACCTGAGGCGTACGTGGTGCCTTATTATGGTGAAAGAAGGTACCAATTCTGCAGATTGTTATGGTTCTTTTAGTTGCCGCTCAACACCACCTGTGGCTGAAACCAAAATGTTGGATTAAATTCAATTCACATAGAGACAAAATGGGTGGTATTATTGGGTGAATCCACTCCATCAACCCTCTACATCATGCATCACAACATACCATGACAGTCTCTTCACTGCCTGCCTTTTCTGCTTAAGTCTTTTCACCCCTAACAGCTGGGGGGGGGGATGGGAGGTGTGATGGGGGAGACAGCACTATTCTATTCTGTGCTACCAGGAAGTATGAAAGGTACACCAACAGCTATCCACAATTCACCAGCAGTGCCGGGACTCACTCTTAAATCAAAGCCACAGATGCACAGATTTGACTCCTTTAAATGTATTTAGCTAGAAAATTTTAAGATATGTGTGAGAAATAGTGAAAACAATAAAAGTGCTTTTTCACCTTATTCATGAGCCCACATACTGTAGAAAACATAGTTTATCTTATCTGCATCCACATGGTCATAAATTCTTTGGATTTACCCCTAGATTAACAGGAATATCAAGATACCCACAGGCTGTGATAACACTTCTTATTGGTCCTACGTAGCAAAAAAGACCAACTGAAACTAGAAAAGCCATCTGGTGCAGTGAAAAATTATGTTAATATTGTTATGTTTGCTATCTGATCCTGGTGCATGTTTGCTAGCTCATTCATCAAGTCAAAGGAAAAGTCAAGATAAGTCCATGTTTGTAGAAGGCATTATTGCAAAAAAGCAAATGTTTGCTCATGGGTCTTGTGAGTCTCTGTCACAGGATGCTGTCTGGCTGTCAGTCAGTGGATTATACAAATGTTTTGATTGGCTACATGTAAAGAATAAAAAAAAATAATAATCAAACTGCGTATTGCATATAAGCAGGTGGCTCTTTCAAAGGCACAACAGGCATAAAACATGGATTTCACCCATTTAAATACAGATGTTGTTGGACTGTCACATAGCAGATCTAAAACACTGTCAATGGGTTAATGTCAAATATTTTTCAACCTAAAGTATGATCTTATGTAGGTCAGTTAACCATAACCTAGTAGCTTGCTTCGTCACAGGATTGCTAACAGGAAAACATTGTAAAATGAAAGATATGGGCTTCAACACATAAGCCTTGGTACAAATTATATAAAACTATGGAATATGATGCATATAAAACTAAGAACAGTACTCTGTTTTAAAATGAACTGTCTGTGCAGAAACTATTTCATTCAGTTTACATTCAGCAAGTCTGAGACTGAAATTGAAACTAAACAGTGACAGGTCATTAGGAGAAAGCAAAGCACTATGACTCACTGACAGAAAGCTCGGATTAATTTAGCATGCGTGCTATAAAAGTTTCACAGTAAATAAGGAAGGACTGTGCCCAGCAATTGACCTGTTATCTATTCAGTAAAACATTGTTGACTGTGCTATAAAGTGACGAAAGGAGCAGATTGTAGCAGAGGATTTGCGTTCACTGAGGCATGTCTATGTTTAGTAACAAGTAACAATCACACTCAGACATAAACTGAACTTTACATGAAGATCACTTACTGTAAAAAAAAAAAAAAGTGAGCCAAAAATAATGTAATGCCCAAAATAGGGCAGCAAATGACCTATACATCGACTGCACTAGTATAGGGTAAATTATCAGTGTATACAACATATGAATCATTTCTTATTCTAATCTTATTCTAATGCTGACATTGACTTTACTGTAATTTACAGTCACAGAAAACGAAACAAACCAGCCTCTGCTGTAACGTTACACCAATTAGTCCAAATGGCTTATGAGTTATAAACGCAACATAAATGTAGAGTAAACAAGAATTGAGTTGTTTGGACCTATTCCTGTGATTTATAGTGAGTAAGTTCTGCTATTTCAACTAAAACTAATTCGTGAACACGTCTTTTAGAGCCTTAAACCGCGAGCACAAACAAAGTACCGACATGAGGATATCGATATTTCGCATCCAAAAAACCCCACACCAACCCACGTAGGTTTAATATAAATTACTTATTTTACAATAAGTGGCAACATTAAAATAACTAACAAGAAAATGAAAAGGGCACATTCTGTGTCATATGACGCTCGGCACAGGAAGGACCAAATTCTCTTTACACTTTCCATCTGGATAACCAGTGTTAGCATGCTAGCTAACGAAATCAGATTTGGCTAGCAGGAAGCTAGTGCCGAACTTTAATCGCCCAAAGAGTTTAGGGCTAGCGGAGCCTATGGTGTTTGCTCACTCACTAGACAGTTAAATCAACAATATGGTTTATCTAAGTAAGTAACGTTAACGGTCATAAAACTTTATCTGGTGCCAGCAGAGGCTTTCTGCCAACCTGGAGTTTTAACGCGGAGAATTTACAAGCTAACGAAGCTAAAAAAAAAAAAAAAAACGGCTAGCTTCTCGTCAGCCTAGAAGAGGAGGAAGTTCTGATCTCTGTGATACTAACCAAACGTTAGCTAGTTCAGGCTGTAAAGATAATTTTACACACACTTACCGTAAAATTTCCCCCGCATTCCTTTTACATCACAACAGAAGTCTCCTGTCTCAGTCAGCCTTAGGTATAAAAATATGTTGCAGAAAACTTCGCAGGACAGCCAAGCTACATTCCCCGACTGAGTCTGACTATTGTTGTCAAGCCAGAGAACAACATATAGCTACAAAAACATGCATACTTCCGGTCGTAAATGCTTTCTTTTCATAATAAAAGACATCCAGGTTTCAATACATGGTAATAACACTGTAAAAATGCTTCATTACTAGAAAAAGTAACTCCTTTAAAATGTTATTTAAGTAAAATTAAAAGGTATCAACAACAACATGTACTTAGAGTTAAAGTAAAAGTATGCAGGACCCTTTCAGAGTGTTATATTACTGTATGTATTATAATATTTGATTATTATTATTGATGCATTAACATGGAAGCATCAATTTAATGTTACAAGTACTGTCAGATCATTTAATCAATAACAATGATATTTCATAAACTGATTATATGTTTTGAGTTACAAGTAAATGGTAACTATAAATGTAAAATAAAAGCGGTTGAGTAAAAATCACAATTTCCCTCTGAAAGGTAGTGAATTACCAGTGTAAAGTAGCATAAAATGAAAGTGCATGTAAAGTAGGCCTACCAGTACCTCAGATTTGCACCTGTACAGTACTTAGTAATAAATGTACAATAGTTACTCTCCACCACCACTGGAAATGAAGACTGTGTTTTGAAGGCAAACTGTCAGAAATGAAATAGTTGTGGTATGTGTTTCAAAGTTTATTTTCTAATAGCCTAGGCATGTGTGAAATAACATATTCTACAAAACAATTAAAACACAAAATCAACACATATACTACTTTCTTTTTTACAGTTAATTTCCAATTGCATCTCAGCAAACTTTCAGAATTTTGTAGTGAAATGAACCAAAACCACCTGCCATGTACAAGTACAAAAACTAAAACACACATAAAACTACTTATATCAATCTTCCCTAAGATAATATGACTGCAGTGCGCTCTTATTTGTAAGCCACATTTCTCCCTGATGGCAGCTGTTGACTTGACATGTTGCCAGTGTTTATCTAGCAGAGGAAATACCGCCACACTGTGGCCACTGGGGAGTATCGATGTCATTCATCCATCATGTATCATCTCCCTCCCATCACGTAGGAACATTATAGTATACATTATAGTATACTAATTCCCTAGAGATCTATAAATATTATATTCCCATTATGTAATGGTTTACTTTGTGGGGAGCAGCTATTTGTCCCCAAATGCAGGCACCTGCAGACCCCTCTCAGGTCTTTTCTTAACATTTGCTTCGAGAAAAGACACACAACAAAGTAAAACTTTAGCCTTCAGATTATTATGCTTGTGTGTTAAATGTATGTCAGATTACCTCAAGGCTTCTTGATATTTATCAGCAGTTTGTAAGAGAACATTGTGTTCAACTCTGTTTTTCTATCTTGCGCACATCATCAGTTCTCACAGCATATCCAATGATAAAACCAATCATAATGTTCCTTATTCCCCCTTAAATCCCCCCTAGAAACTTTGACATTTAGATGAAACTGTTGTATAACATATTGTATAGATGTATGTGAGCTGTATTCACTTTAAAATACATCACTGTAACTATATCACACATTATGTATATTGTGTGTCACATTAAACTTGCCATTTTTCTGGCCACGTGATTATAAAATAATTGATCTTAACTCACTTGTGTTCAGTGGGTTTTCAACAATACACATCCAAACAAGGTTGTTGTATGCTGATTATCAGTCTGGGGCGGATCATCACTGTAGGTGTCTTAATGTTTCAGACACGTTCAAACATGTCCACCATTTAACCAAGCAAACAATCTCATGTGGCTTTTTCTCATCTCTGTTTCTTAGTAACCTGGCTGAAAAAGGGAAGTAAATGGAAGCAAGATAAAAAACCATTAGCTGTGGCATTAAGGCAGAACTGTCTTAGGTGAAAAGGGAAATGTGCAGCCACTCTGTAACATTAGAAATTCTGCTTTTGACCTCTTTGTTGACCTGTAATCAGTCTCAAGAATCAGATTACTAGTGTTCTTTGTCCAGCACAATGAGCATTGCATTTCTAGGTCTGATGGTGTTGTTTAACAAAGGGCGTGTTACTCTGAAATTACACAGATTATGTTATTAAGTGTTTTTTCTGTAAAAGAAAATCTCAGATGAATTGAGTATTGAAATATAGCTATTATCAAATAAATCATGAATATATAATGCTAGTAATGCTGTAAATCTTTCTTAAAAGTTTGAATACAATTATTTTTCTGTTCAATTAAATATCACATAATATTCGTACATTAAATAATCTAATAACCTGGAACTTTGTCAAGGAGCACATTGTTTTAAATTAGTTCCATAAATGATTTATGATTAGCCGATTAATGTGTTAATGTGATTAATTAATTAACAGATAATTAATTTGTAATTATTTATATTGGCGATAAATCACTTTTTGTAAACAATAATTCCCCACATTCACTGGGTCCAGCTTCTCAAAAGGGAATATTTGCAGGTTTTGTTTTTAGTTCTCTATGATATTAAACTGAAAAACTTGGGTTTTGGATTGTTGGTTGGACAAAACAAGCAATCTGAATATGTCATCTTGGGCTTTGAAAAACTGTGAAGGGCAAATAATAAAAAAGAAGAACAATTAGGCCTAAAAGTTGCTAACTTGTAAAATGAAACCTGAACATCATAGAAAATACTGTCGATTTGATTAATTCAT
The DNA here is from genome assembly GCA_002120245.1 of Maccullochella peelii. NCBI lineage: Eukaryota > Metazoa > Chordata > Actinopteri > Centrarchiformes > Percichthyidae > Maccullochella > Maccullochella peelii. Next base: position 25,470 of record LKNJ01000437.1, read on the forward strand.
GAGAACTTTCTCCAAATAAAAAATAATTTATAAATTGGTGTAAAACAGATATGTATTTGTAATATAACAAAAAGCATCTACACATATTAGGGGAAATTATATACATTTATCCTCAAAATGGGTGCTTTACATTGAGTGATCTAGCTGTTTGACATCTCGTTGGTTCACTGAAAATCTTTGCTGCGTTTGGTGTGACAGCTACTGGAGGACCTCTGTTGGCGCATGCGCACATGTCTGATTTTCAGATGTCAACTGCAATAGACAGATATCGGACAAACAGTAGTATTTGCGAGAACTCGTTAGCGTAGGGAAGTAATAATTCTTTGACCAAAAGCTTCTCTAGTCTGAATAAAGTAATGAGGTAGATAGTCGGACAGCTAATTACACGTATTCTAATTAAAATAGACTGACATTGCTACAGTGAACATGGACCAGGAGTTTGAAGAGATAGATTCAGAGGGCCGGTGGCAAAAACTGTACCTAGTAAGTCTGTTAGCATAGCTAGCGTAAAGCTAACATAAACAGTCAGTACTTCAAGCGCGCCTTACATTTAGCAAGCTAACAGTTCGGCTAGCTCATCAAGTAACCGATATATAGCCTGTTATTCATCGCTAGTTTCCTTAATATTTTTTAGTTTTGTTTGTTTTCAGTTTTTTTCAGTTTGTCTATAGACACTGCCACACTTTAATATGCTAACGTGATGTTACCGTAAGCGTAATCGGTGTCATAAGCTTGTGCATGTGGTTGAAGCTCACTGTGATTAGCTCCGTTATATAGCTATTCGCTTGTTTGACTTTTATACTACACTCTACAGGTTTATTCTCTACAGTAGGATCTTATTGTGTGCTTCTGGTGATTTGTTGTTCCTAAACAATCTTTCTATTGTCTTCAGGAAATCAGGAATCAGTCCCACGAGTGCGCCTACAAAGTGGCAAAGTATCCAGAAAATCGCAACCGAAACAGATACAGAGATGTCAGTCCATGTAGGTAAACGTTTGTGGAAAGTCCAAGCTGTTTACAGTGTGACATTTCTCTAAACCTCTAACAATCATCATATTCTCTCTCACGCTGCCTGCAGTTGATCACAGTCGGGTGAAGCTGGAGAACACAGAAAATGACTACATCAATGCAAGTCTGGTTGTCATGGAGGAAGCTCAGAGAAGTTACATATTGACTCAGGCAAGTCCAAGGCGTTTGATTCCAGTAATAACAATCATGCCTATCTGCTAATTATCTTTTAGATTAATTTACTAATCGTTGGTCTATAAAATGTCTTATCCTTTAATACCATAACATTTTCAAATTGCTTGGTTTGTCCAACCAAACAGTCCAAAGATACATGAAAGATATTCAATTTACTATGATTTACTGTCATTTTTTTTCTTGAAAAATGACTTAAACAAGTAATCAGAATAGTTGCAGACGAATTTTCTTGCAGATGAGTAAAGTCTCGGCATCACTGTAATGTTAACTGCACGAGTGTATGTGGTTTTGCGATAACTTGTGTGGGTTTATGTGACCATGTAGGCATAAAGTCAGGTAGAGCTGGTGAATGTGTGCTCTTTCTGATGCTATATCTTTGAAATGTGGTAGCATATTTCAATTTATGTTATTTCTTTATTTAATAGAAATAGTTATGTAGAGATCATACAGTCTTTTGAATTTTTTTTATTTTGAGTTTTTTTCATTTTTATAGTTATTTACCACATTCATTTATACAGTTATATTCACTTGGATAATGGAGAAAATGGAGAATGAAAAATGATAACATCACCAGGTGTATTTCTAACTTCACACAGTTAGACTGGCTCTATTTTATATCCTTTGTTTCTGCATATAATAGACTAGACAAAAAAGCTTTGACCTTTATCAAGGTGATAGATTATTGAGTGATAATTTCTAATTTTGAAAACTAAGATTAATCAACATTAATGTCAGTCATATGCTTTGTCCTCACAACACCCTTGCCTACAGACAATGTTGTTTGTGTACAGCCATGCATATAACAGAACAAACAGTTCATAAATGTTTTGCCAGTACACCATTATTTTAAAGATAACTGTTATCTAAAAATCTGTTTTACATGTGGTACACCACCAGTCCCATTGGCAGTTGACATCATTTCCTTATTTAACTCAGAGAGTTTTGTACAGTGTTTGCCTTTTTCTGTCTTTTCAACTGAAATCAGACTTACCACCACTATGTACTTACTTACATGTTATTACACTGAAATAGAAAGCAGTCAAAATGAAAGGAACATAACAGAGTCTTTCTTCTTTAAACATGGAGAGAAGATAATGGCTTAAATGTTAGTTTAGAAGCAGTGAAATTCTGGTCTTGACATGTTTTATTCATGAAAGGTGACACTAATCTTTTGGCTTTTCATGGGTGACTCTCCAACTTATTGTTACTTACTATGATTATTGATTATTGTCAAGCCCAATGCAGAGGTGTCCCCACCCCACACAACTTTGAATACTCTCATGTCTTCAGGAAATGAAAGAGCAAATAACGACTTAACCCTTTTGTGGGATCTTGGCTAGCATGACCACATATAATCTGATAAAACAGATTCTTGTTCACCAAATGCCGTTGCTCACGAAGCACTGAACACTGCTTCAGTAATTTGAAGCCACAGAAAGATTGCTCAATTCAACATGACAAGACTAAAATATCATGTTTCTTACGGTAATTATGGATTGTAGCTTTTCCAAGTGATCAAGAATTAGACAACAGGCAGACGTTTTTGGGACGTTATCAAGCAAAAATATGTCAGCCTTTTGTGATACACTTTGTGGGATGCTCAGTAAGATGCACTAAATTTGTGTCACAGCAAGTTTGGTGGCATTTTCATTTTTTTCAAAATGTGTGTACTTTTGAGATGAGGCAAAGCTAGATTGTACCATTTGTCTGTAGTTTGTTAAGGCGTTTAAATGTATGGCAACAGTGTTGCTTAGCTAATGCATTCAGTGGATCTACAGTAATGTTATTGTTTATGCCTGAAAGATTACACACATTCCCTTTGTAAATGACTTCCCACTGTCCCGCTGGACTCCTGCCATGTATGTGATCAAAGTGTGTGTGTTTGTGTGTGTGCTGTACACAGGGGCCCCTCAGGAATACTTGTGGTCACTTTTGGCTCATGATCTGGGAGCAGAAGACCAAGGCAGTCATCATGCTCAACAGGGTCATTGAGAAAGGCTCCGTAAGTACACAATGATGATCTAGTTTGACATCTATCATTTGTCTGGTGCGTACACACCCACACAAAGACTGCAGAAATACTGAATAGAACACAGAAAGACAACAACACACACACACTTGGTTAAAGTTTGCAGTCTGCTGACAGTGTGACATGATTAATGCAACTTGTTTAATTAATCTTTCTGTTTAAATGGTCTGCTGTGAAGCTTCAGTCTCCTGTCTGCAGGATAACTGGAATTCAGTGTTTTGACAGCGTGTTCACAGATGTATGTGAGGATCTGGGGTGCAGCCCAAACTCTCTACTCTTTTAAATCCAGTGATCCTGCGACATGCCGATTAAACACACACACACACACACACACACACACACACACAAACACTCTCTTCCACGCAGAGCAGCTGTGATCTCTCTTTTTCTCAGTAAAGCAGCTGGAATGGATCTCAGTCATAGAGATTCACTCACTGACTGTTTTCTTGGAAACTGAAGATAAAGAGCACCTAGTCTACAGATATTATTAACCTGATAAGGATCTCTTATGTAGGTCAGCTCTCCAATCCTGCAGAGGGAAGGTTGCTTAATTGACTTATCCTCAACAGTTCTGGCCATTGTCTGTTTACTAAGAAAATGCTGTACAATGAGATGTAAACATAACTCAAGTATTTGTCACAGTATTTGACCAAAGTACTGATGGATGACTTGTTGTTCCTTGAAAAATATTGTTCAAATTATAGTACTTAAAGTGGAATTAGCCATGCCTCTCATCTAAACTTGGTGTGAGCTAGATTTGAGTGTTTACACTACTGGTTTATAATAATAAAAATAATGATAAACTTTTATTTAGTTTATTCTACTCTACTCTTCTATTTTTTTCATTTACACAGCACCTTTCATACCAGAAATGCACCTCGAAGTGCTTTACAAAACAAAATAGAAAAAAAACCCTGCTAAAATATTAAAATACTTGTAAAAAGAGGAAGGCAGTAAAATAATAAAGCGTTTTTAAAAAAGTATAGTTATGCATATTTAAGGAGTTAACCTGTTACTTTGTTCAAAATGAATTCTTGTAGATTTGTAACATAGTGGTTTAGTTAAGTTGGTGTGTGGTGTGAGAACTGAAGTCACAAAATGGAAATACCCAGAAGTAATACATGAGAAAAACTGTATAACCTAAATTACACCGACAGAGGTGCAACAAAATATGCAGCCACCAAGGCTGTGACACAATATGTTTGGTGTCACAAAACAGAGATTAGATTTGGTATAGATGTGTAGCTGTTTATGTTAACGGGAGAGCAACATAGTGATATTTTATACTTGTGTATAATTGTAACATGTACTGCATGTGTGAGTGTGGAGGTAAATGTACTGTTATGTGTGGGGAGAGAGAAGACAAAGAAAAAAAAATGAAGAGGATTTTTGATGTCAGAATTTTAAAAAATGTATTATCCAGCTTCCCTCTAAGTGCCGAGGATCGAGCTGTCCTCCTGTTAGTCGTCAGCTGCTTTACCTTAAGGCCAACCTGGCCACTCAGCTAACGTCTACTTTTCATGTGTATTTCTTTATCAGATGTTTAACTTATTTGGTATCTCTTACCAGCTGTGTGTCCTTTCTCCTTCTGTGACAGGAAAAGTGTGCCCAGTACTGGCCCACAGCTGAGGAGCGGGAGATGGCCTTCAGAGACACTCGTTTCATGGTCACACTGCTGTCGGAAGATGTCAAGTCTTACTACACCACCAGAGTGTTGGAGCTGCAGAATATTAGTGTAGGCCAGAGTATTGCTTAGCACAAAGGGAATTCCCAGTAAAAGGTGGCGAAGGAAAACTGAAATGGTTCAGGCGTGTCACACCAAGACGCATCACATGTGTTGACCTGTGTTGGCCGAGGGTTCTTAGAACTGAAAACATCCTCGTTCATTACTGAGGCTCATTGTTTTCACACTTTCAGACAGATTAAACAGAGTTTTGCAAGAGTTTTATGTTCCCACACATCCAATGTTTTTGTAGCGCGTAGGTGTGGAGAAAATGCAAATGGAATGCAGATTATGCAGCAGAGTAATATAAGTATTTAAAATCATAAACACTTGCTTAAACTACAAGGTTTCTGCTGCAAATTGCATTTTTTAAATCTGATTTTCATCCAAACTTTAATCTTATGATTTTCTGTAATTCATCTTTCACCTGTTTTTTTTTGTTTTTTTTAACGAACACACACTTTTTTTATATATATAAAATGAAAAATGAACTGCCAAGGTGGTCACAAGAAAAATAAGTCCATGCATGTCTGGATTTGCTTGTTTTGGTGTGTCAAGTTTTCAGAACCTGGTTTATTGCATGAATTGGAACTGAAACCGCTGGAAATGTTTGCTCAGTTCACCTGTCAAACACTGCTAAAGTAACCTTAAGTCACCTCAAACAGAGCTGATAAAAATCAGCACTGTCAGGCTCACTGCAAATAAATAGTATGATAGTATAAGGTGTGGCACCTGCTAATGAGGCCTTTTTGTCTGCTTTCACAGACGGGGGAGAAGAGAGAGATCTCCCACTTTCATTACACCACGTGGCCTGATTTTGGTGTCCCAGAGTCCCCGGCATCCTTCCTAAACTTCCTCTTCAAAGTGCGGGAGTCGGGGGCGTTGGGGGTGGATCACGGGCCGGCTGTAGTGCACTGCAGCGCTGGAATCGGACGCTCAGGGACGTTTTCATTAGTCGACACATGTGTGGTACTGGTAAGTCCTGCCACTTTGTTCTCTATGAGTGTTTTTACAAAATAATAACAGCAGCCAGAATCTAGATGAATTTGGTTTATAGGTTTTCTAGATTAGCCACATTATGTATGATCACAAAAGTGCATTTTTTGAAAACATAGGTTTAATGTAGGTTGATGTAGAGGTAGATACGCCAGATCAAAGATAAATAGGGTACTGAAAAAGGTCAATTATAGCCCAAACTGTTGCACTAAACTCACCGTCACAGACTGGCGCTGTGTAACAGTGTAAGAATGTGTCAGGCCTAAATTTTCCTTAAAAACACAATCAACAAATGAGTCACCAGGCATCGAGAGAATAGGGGGTTCATCCTGGTTAGCTGAGCTTCTTTACATTTCTGTCCTGTCCAGATGGACAAGAGGAAAGACCCCTCATCAGTGGACATCAAAAGCATCCTGTTGGATATGAGGAAGTACCGCATGGGCCTCATCCAGACCCCTGACCAGCTGCGCTTCTCCTACATGGCTGTCCTCGAAGGAGCCAAGTACATCATGGGAGACTCATCTGTACAGGTACCTGCACCACACACACTCATTCTGACACTCTCTCCCTCAGTGATATACATTATAAGTACTTTTTCCGCTCCATTTTATCTCGTTTGCTTGTAAACCCAGAGACTCCATTTCGTCCTGTTTTCCCAGTGGGAGTTGTTAGTATGGTGAATTTAGATTAAGTTTTAGTAAAGTGATAAATGGTGTTGTGTTTCAGTGGATTCCAGTTTGCGTATGACAGCCTAAATATATCACGTAAGGAGAGAGATGATGGACTTAAACACTTGAGGAAACTTAAGATGTAAAGCTCTCTATGTTTGGGAACATAAGCTAAAGGGCCGTCTGTGTCAAGAGCAACTTTTAAACATCCCTCAGCTGTGTTTGTTTTGTGAAATTGCAAAACTGTTACATGATAGTGGTGGAATGTGGTTTTGTGTCCAACTAGAATTAATATGCCATAAATATTAAAGTTATTATCTTATTTCTCTTTATTTATATGGTCCAAATACAGACTGCACTATGTCAGTTTCTCTAGGCCTTTGTTCAATTGGGAATTTGGCAGTATGAGAGTATGGCAGTGGGTCGGCCTGGTGATTTATTTTTGTTTATTTTATACTCCACAGACATTCAGTCTGTGCGTGCTGAAAGCCCACATGATGTAAATGAAGGGGAATAAACGTTTGTCAGGAAGAGAGCCACAGTGTAAGAGCCACAGGGATTGTTTTACAAGAAAGCATTATGTGGAGTTTTCATGGAACTTATTTACGTGAGGTTGATTAGCATCTGAAAATAACTTCCAAGTATCACAGTAACAGGGTTACCACGTGACCTGGAAAACTAGAAATTTAGAGACTAGTTTTCCAGTCATGGAAACACCTGGAAATGGATTAAAATGACCAAATATCCTGGAAATAATCTATGTTATCCTGGAAAGTTTTAATTGTATTTAGCCCCTCACTTAGATCGCCTTCGTAACCCTAGGTGTGTATTTTGTGTTTAGGTGAAAACACCAGATCTTTTGACTTAAAGTGACTTGATGACATATTCTAATGTCAGCTAGCCAGTAGCACAAGTTTGAGTTTAGCCGTCTCAGCTGCATTCTAGGCTCCCAGAGCTGCCAGAGGCACAATCGAGTCCTGCACGCAATGTAAGTTTGCTGCCTTAAGACACTTTCTAACCAACTGAAAGATGAAAGAAAAGTATGACACTTTTTTCCCCCAATATATTGCTATGTTCTTTCACTTAAGACTGGATATAAGGGTAACTTGGATAGATGTAGGCGTAATAAAACTCTATCTAACTCTGAAAAAGTACAGATTATGCAATTCAGTTTCTTCAAATTTAGATTTTTGAACTATGTGAAACTTTGCCATGGCAATAGAAAATGAAAACTCTATAGAAAATCTATGATATCATATCTATGATATCATAATGGTTCATTCAGATGGTTTGTTTCTAATTACAGAAGTGAGTGAGGCAGGGCAGAATATGAAGGAGGTGTATGTTTAAGGAGGAGTGGAAGGACAATCCTGAGTTCAGGGACTGGATAGGACATGTGGCAGGTGATGTACAGGTTAGAAAACATTTGATGTAGGCAATAGGGGATGTGGAGGCCACACAACCTTATTGTGTAGTTTGCAGTGTATGAACCTGAGACTTCATCATTAAAAAAGGAGGAATTAAACTGGGGTTAAATGTGTCGATACTAGACCTACCAGTAAATTATTGGACTGTTTGTGAGCAAGTGCTGTCCTGTATTGTCAAGAAAAACTCCTGGAAAGGTCCTGGAGAATGATTTCTTAAAAAGAACGGGAACCCTGAATGAATTGTTGCTTAGCCCTACCTGCGATTGATCACGAATCTTGGACAGTGGTTGATATTCAGGTCAATTTTACAAGCCCACTCTGGAAAACTATTGGCTGAAAAATGTGAATATTTTGATGCTACTAATTTTTAATTTTATTTACCTTACCTCAATTCTGTTTCACCTGCTTGTCTCTATAAAGCGCTTTCATTTCCCTTATATATATTACGAGGTCCATACCTTTTAACACATTTCTGATCCAACCACAGTCACTGTTCTCGCCAGTGAGGCTGAAACTGAAATTATTTGATATTGTCTTTTTCTCTGCCTCACTCTTCCTTTGGGGCAGAAGAATGATTTATCTTGGCTTATTGACTTTTGTCAAGAATGTCAGTAACTGAGTATCAAACTATAGTATTTTGTTCAAGGCAATGTCCTGAATACTTAACACAGAATTTAATACCGAACAGTGATTTGTGTGCATCAAGCTGCAGTGTGTATGTGTTTTTAGTGTGATTTTGCTAATAGTTCTTGTAGGCAGCTACATTTTTAGAACAACACTCAATCATGTCATTTTTCAAAACAAAATGACCAATTATTGGCTGTTTTGATATCTTCCACTTCTCACCGTCTTTACTATTCTTCTCCCCGCGTAGAATCGGTGGCGGGAGTTGTCCAAGGAAGATCAGGAGCCCACATCGGAGTCCCCCCCCTCATGTCAGCCTCAGGCCAGGTGTCCAACAGAGCGATGCAACGGCAGCCAACGGGGAGGTCAGCTGGAGGAGGGAGGAGACTACAGACAGGATGGAAAAGTACCCGCACAGTCGCCCTGCAAGGAGCAGGAGCTGGACGGCAGCACAACACAGTGAGTACACTCAGTCTGATTAAAGAAACAAGCTCCAATTATTGGCCATTGGTTATAATCAGTTGATAAATGATCTGAATAGGTTATTGGTGATTGGCTAATCACTGTTTCAAGCAACTTGAGAAAGGTCAAATAAATGCTACAAAAAGCAAAGCCAATTTGTGAAGAACATCAGTGAGCATGTCATTTAAAAGGGACAGTTAATTTTTGACAGACAGCCAGACTGCTGTTTACACATTTTCCTTCTTTTTTACGCAGCAAACGACGCAGAGAAGACAGTATCTCCAAATCAGGCACAGCCAAGACACCCCAAAGCAAGCCCAGGATAAATGACTCAGAGAAGAAGAGAAAAAGGTGATGATTGGTCATGCACCATCACAATGCCACTTTTGTATTCATTACTCACTGTGATTTATACTGCCAAGTGTGTGCCAAGTATTTGTTAAAGCTGGAGTGTGGGACTTTTACATATAAATGAACGTCCGTTACATTAAAGCCGTTGCCAGACGAGTTCACACAATGCTGATTAAGCCTATCACCGCCAGGTTAATCTCTCTGTATTTCACAGTATACCGGAGTTTTTAAATCTGGTGTGGGTGGCACACCGGTAGTAAAACCAGAGCCATGTAGAGAGAGAGAGTCACGTAAACAGAAGTTCAAAATGCTTGATCGTCACAATTCACGTAGACTTCAGGTAGTTCTCTCTACATGGCTCTGGTTTGCCAGAGCTGAACAGAGTAGGCTACAGCAACTAGGAGTATGGCGGAAAAACGTGGCAAGATTACAACCAAAAAAAGAAAGTGATCAACGGCGAGGACAAACATGGATAACCATTGGTGTAGCTTTTCCTCGTTGGAGAGTGCTGAAAGAAGAGAAGCGACTGAGGGCAGACACTGTCGCGTTACTGCTCTTGGACAGGTTGGTCTTTGTAAAATATTTGGAGTAGGCTATGTAGCTACTACATTTACTTAATGGATTATTGTCTTGGAACTGTGGAAATTTGAGCGAGTTCCCCTGTAGGCATACGTCATAAACACGCTTCGACAGTGTTTTGTAATTCCCCTTCCGCACTCCAGCTTTAAGAAAAGAGCTGGTGTTGGTGAAATCTCAATATAATGTTGAGATGTGGAAAATGTGCTTCCTAGTTTCCTTTAGACCAAAAGTAAAGCAGCATGTTTACTGTACACCACTTGTGATGTAAAAGAGATGACAGAAGAAAGGATGTGAGTCACTTCTTTTAACCCCACAGAGTGAACAGGGTGAATCCAAGCAGGCTTTCCCAGTGCATGACTCAACCTCCTAATAGCAATAGCAGAAGTTAGACTTCATGCAGAGCTGAAGCTTCACTTTCTCTTTATTTCTAATTCTCTCTCTCTCTCTCTCTCTCTCTCTCTCTCTCTCTCTCTCTCTCTCTCTCTCTCTCTTACACTCAACATAGCTAGCTTACTGACATCTACTTCATGTTCTCATGAAGGCGGGACAGTTAGACCTGATAAAGCACTTATTTCTGATGACTGTGCAGCTCCAAAAGAAAAAAAACAACAACAAAAAAAAAACAGCCCACTAAGTCATTTCTGAGAAGCCTTCCTTTGTTGTGTGACATGTCAGTGTTGTTCCAGTAATTCAGCCCAAACTGCAGCATTTCTGACGAGGTCTTACTCTGCTGTTGTGGTTCTTCTCGGACAGTTTGGGCTGCATTTGCTGCACATGACAAGAGCTGGCCTGTCCAGTGGGGGGCAGTGTATCTGTACCCCCCTCTGTGACAGCAACAACAACCATGAAGAGCACATTTAGAGGACGAAGTTTACCCACAGCTTTTAAAAAGAACGCCCACTTTTGTACATAGAGGTGTGTGTGTGTGTGTGTGTACTTGCTGTGTTGTTGTTTCTATTGAGGTTTTGTTCTTGTTTTTGTGATTTGCTTGGCTCCTGTGGTTTGGACTTGTGTTAATTTTGGCTGCACTCTAGCATGATGTGTGTATGTGTGTGTGCACATTTGTGGTTTATGGTTGCTGAAGCTCTGAAATGTCAGGTGGAGTCGGAGTAATGCAAGGTGCTAATTTACACTGTGCATCATAGTTTCAAATTTGTTGGTATCTTCATCTGTCGGTTCAATCCTGTTAAATGTTATTGACCAAGCCAGCGTAAAACACGGTCATAATCAACAACCACTAAAGTTTTCTCTAAACCACTGCTTTGCACATAAAAGTTATACTGCTTTGGCTAGGACAGAGAATGTAGAATCATTGATGGTTCCAATCATACAAAGGAAGTATTAAAGAAATTCACCAATAAACACTAAATTCTTGTTCTGGTTGAGGCCGTCAGTTCATCACACCGAATGAGTTTGGGCTCCTTAAGGTTGGTTGCATGTTCCCCTATGGTTTTCTGTACGTTTCTTCAGGACCTTAGCATGGCAGCGTTCCTAATTGGTTTGTTGGTTTTAAACTGCATCACTTGTGTTTTGGCCTTGAATGGAAGTTTGGATGTTTGAAGTTCATCAGATTTATAGTCAGGGTCTAGGAGGGCCGTTGTTTATTAAATAGGCTGGAGGACCATTGAACAGTCAAAACTTTTTGTTGTCTTTTGCTGTTTATCAAGCTAGATGTTTAGGGCTGTAACTAACGATGATATTAATTATTGATTTATCTGTTGATTTATCAATTTGGCCTATAGGATGTCAGGAAATAGTTAAAAAATGCCTGTTACAATTTCCTAGAGCCTAAGAGCCTGATGTCCACTTCCCCAAAATAATCCATTTTATCACATAGTACAAAGAAAAACAGCAAATCCTCAAAATGAAGAAGCTGAACCAAAAATATTTTTGCTTTGAAAATTATTTAAACAACTATTTGATTATCACAATAGCTGCCGATTAATTTTCTGTCAATTAACTGTTAATTGTTTCACCTCTATAGATATTTATTTATTTATTTAAAAATCTGTTATTTTTACAAGTTAAATTGAATGTTTATGCTGATGTGAGTAGGCTTTAGCAGTAAAAGGCTCAGGATTATAGAAATACTAAATTGAAATCCAGCTGGGCAGCATCAGCTACGCTGGATTTACATGTATACATAACCTCTTTTCCCTGGCTCATTTTGAACATGGCAGCACTGCAGGCCACAGTGCTCATCTCAAGTTCCCAGAACACTAGATTACATATGTCTTTTTTTTTTTTGTCTGACCAACACACCAAAACAGAAAAAAATGTAATTAAATCGAGAATATTTGGCATTTTACTTCATTATTGACATAAATGATTAATCAGTGATCAAAGTTGTTGCAGATACATTTTCTGTTCATCCACTAATCGATTAATCAACTAATTGTTTCAGCTCTACTCTTATCTTCAACACACGTCTACATAATACAGAGATGAGTCTTAGTTTAGTTCACAGATAATCAAATCTAATTATGGTTTCTAATGCTCTGCAATAACTAAACGGAAATGTTCTTGAAAATCTTACATTTATAGCAAATAACATCTGGACACAGTGTGACATGTTGCTTATTTAACATGATGGCTGCTTTGCATTGATAATCAATCTAATGTTGGTATGATCAAAGTGATCCAAGACACTGTATGGTGCCACAGCTCGTGCTAAAAGCTAAAAGCTGCCTTTAGATTTTTGCTCTCTATGGTCGAGTTCTATCTTGTAAACTTGACCAAGCTGAAGACAAACTTGATTTTGTGGTGCGAGTTCCTTTGATCACTCTTGAGCTTCACTGACACTCTGGTAGAAAATAGTTTGTTGAGTTCAACCTCTTTAAATACTTTGTGTCTTTGTGACAGGGCGAAAACCAGCGACTGCTAACCACCTCCACCTGCGGCCATGCACCAACAGCTCTGGCAGCAAATCGGCAGGGAACTCCAGCTCTCTCCCAACCTCTGTGTCCTTCTTTCTCGACTCCAAACCACTCTTCCTCACCTTCACCTCAACAGCCAGCTCTCCCCTTTCTTCAACGCTTTTTTTATTTGTCCCATCCCAGAAGCACCCACCACACACCACCTCACTTCTTCCTCCCGTTAGCAGCATGTTACTCCCACATCTGCCTCCTCCATCTCACAGCTTTCCCATGTCTCCTCATCCTTCCTAAACTGTTTACAACAGACACTTCGACATTCTTTGAAGAGAGCACATTTAAAAAGAGAAACACACCAGCGCTTCATCCGGTCACACCTCAGCCACAGCCTATGCTGCTTCTGGAGTCAGAAAATCTTTTATTTTTTCTTTAATATTATTATTTGCAGCTGTGTCATTCTTATGCTTCTTTGCATTCATGAAATTACGACTGATAATAGGGGCTATGCATTGCCAATTTGTAATGCTGTTCATATGTGTATTTTTAGAAAACCTTTTTTCAGAGGGGAAAATAAAAATGTTCTATTTTTTATAAGAGATTACTTGAAGTTTTTCATGGTGATGGGGGGTTGGTTTAATGAAAAGCACTGCCTCCTCCCACATGAGAAATTCAGTGGCATGTAATGTTTCCATGATGTACAGTGTTCTTTTTAAAAAGATGTGTGTAAAAAGATATTTTTGCTTGTAAAAAAAAACCCAAGAAAACCACCAAGAAGACAAACGACAATGTTACAGATTTGAATACAGTAAAAAAGCTGATTTGATGACTTGTTCTCCTTTTGAAATGAATTTGTCTTAAGTTTCTCTTTCTCTTAGAGTGTAATCTGCAAATAAAACAGGTATTATCTAGTTTACATAACATAACCTGTCTTTGCTCATCTCTGGTTAATTCACCACAAACCTGGTTGTTGATGAGTCATAAGCATCACCTTTATTGCACACAAAGGATGTAACTCAAAGCAAGAGATTTTGAAAAAGCTGGATGAGACTGGAATTGATAACATGCACGTCTGTCCGTTAAATATGAAGCTAAAGCCTGCAGCTGCTTAGCTTATGAAGCCTGTGGACGTTAACCTGTATTTGATATTTATAATATAAAAGCGAGGTTAAATTGAGTTAAATCATCCCCCAACTATTTTTAAGCAAATATTTGTTAAGGACTTTATTAATATTACTAATATTCTGAATATACTTTTAGGGCCAGCAGTATTTTTCAAATCATTGATGTGTCTTTTTCAGAGCCAAACCTTCATTTTATGGTTTCTTTTTAAAAAAAAGAAATGCTGTCAGGAAATTCATTTCCCAAGAAACCACCCAAAACAATGACAGACAGATAGGGAAACTACAGACTTGGCGAAACAGCTTTACAAGGTCAAAGTATGCATCAGTGTTGTCAAGTGTGTTGTAGAAAGGAGTCAAATTACAGAGGCCGGTCTACCAGGAATACAGTATGGCACCTGGCCAACCACTTTCAGTTAAGCGGGCAGAAGCAGTGCTCAGTGAGAGTAACACAATAAAAGCCTTGATCATTCGCAATAACTAGGAAGTAGTATTCCAGAAAAGCACATTTGGATCAATTCCTGTACATGATGTAATGTTTGTACATCTACAGATTATTATCAAAATAAAGGAAACTGCGGTAAATGTCCAAGAATGGGAGGGTTCTTGTGGGGTCAGTTTACAACCACAATGTCCAGACCAGGTAAATTCAACATAATACATTGTTTACAATCAGAAAGTGTCTTTCAGTATTATCAACTAACCAGATTTGACCCCAGAGAAGGGCTCACAATGGTCTGAAAAAATGCAAAGGTGTCATGGCTGGACAGCACAGATGTCAAAGAAAACATTTCTGAGTTTTCAGAGCTTTGACATTGCTGAATTCCCCAGAAGCTAATTATGAAGATTTATTTAAAAATAGCAAAAACGTAATATGTGTGTATCAGAACAGTGCTGGAGGGATGCCACTGCCAAACAGAAGGCTCCAGGAAGTTGGCATCTTCCATTTGTTGGGCTCTTGGCTCTGAAATGGGAAGCAGACAAAACCATGATTGGAAATGTATAATCTTAAATCACACACACTGTACTGTAGTATACAGTGATTTGTACTGAATCAAACTATGCATGTTGTTCACTATGATGGAATACTTTTCTTAAACAAGTTTCAAGCCTCTGCAAGTTTATTTTCTTACTGCACTAAAAAAAGTATAAAGACGCAAATGGCTCCGTAACCTAACTGTAGTTAGGCTGTCTGCTCAAGCTAGTCACTTACAGGATTGTCCAGCAGATGGAGCCAGGTGTTGAGGTGGTTGACAAGCGTGAAGGCGTCCGGGATGTTGTTGCCCTCTGAACAGAAGAGCAGCAGCACAGCCAGCGGGAGATCCTCTGCACAGCTGAACACAACATCCAGCACACATGGTCAGACATATAAAAAAGCCCCTGTACTAAGTTGTTTCAGTGTGGTAAAATAAAAAAATATATACCGTAGTAGGGAAAGTGTGTTTCGTTATTATCATACTAAAGATAATAGGTTATTAGAATTGTATAGAAGGGCAATGCATTCACTAAAGAATAACTTCATAATTATGACATAGCATCTTGTGATTATGAGAAAAAATATTGACATTTCAGAAATATGATAAAGATTTTGTATTATAAAAAGTAAACGTAGTCATTACATGTTTACATCTCACATGCTGTTTGTCCCCTTAAACTTGAGTATATAAAATGATTGATTTGAAATTCTAAATATAGCCTCACCTTTTAAAAAAAATACAATATATCATTTTTCCCTGTGTTCTTTCAGTTCAATCATGACTTGAGGTCTCTATGAAGTTGCCAGCAGGCTGACGTGGCTCTCTGTTTCTGTACCTGTCTGTGTAGACTCCTTTGGTTATGCCTCCTCCGGGGATGCAGAGGCGCAGCTCTGTGTTTCCGTCTGTCAGTCCCGGGAAGGCCGCCACTCGCTCCATCTCCTTCCAGCCAAGCTCTTTGAACGCGTCCGCACTCACCTTCAGCAGGGACGGAGTGACCAGGTACCTCAAAGGAGTGCTGACACGGACACACATTTATTAGTAGGGATAATTGTAAACAGCAAAGGCAAAGAAATGCAGCGATGATGATGTGAAGTCAAGTACCCTTGCAGCTGTTGGTCGTCCCTCTGGTAGGCGTGGCTGCTGGACAGAACTACAGTCCTGGAGAACCCGCTGGCTTTGATCCAAGACACGAGCAGCTGACGGAACTTTTTGGATTTTGTCTGCAATTAAAATGAAAGTTAGAGCTCTTTACGCAACAATGCTAACCCTATTCTAGGTCCATAGAAAGACAAAGAGTAGTTCATGTAGTTCATGCTCTCTTAAAACATACCTCAGCTAATAAAATGGATTATACAATTAAAAACGCAGGCCTCAAACTCACAAAATACTCCTTTGGCTGGTTGTTGATTAATAAAACAAGTAAATCAGTATTCTTCATCATCTTCTTTCATGTCAAAACACTCAGGATCATAAAATTTATTTAATAAAAATTAAAAAAGGTATACAAAATCAACTCATGCTGATGCAACAGACTGTGGTTTTACCTGCAAAATTGGTGCCCTGATTTGAAGAACTGCTAACTTCAGTTCTGCTGCTGTGTAAACTGTTGATGAGAAATGGTTAATTAGAAAAGTTAAAGATAAATGGAGGATTAGATTTCTGAATGTGTTGGGATTTCTTTTCACTTCACGGTGGCTACAAATGGATGCCCTGTCTCGCAATTTATTCACAGTGTGCCAACACCCAGTGAGACTCTGTTTTGGTCTATTTGGGAAAGAAACACCATCCAGTCTTCATTTTAGTCCTTAACAACAAATTACTTGGAGAAAATGTAGAGCCCTAGCTGGGCAACACAAAGGACCCAAAGCACCTGACAGAAGACGTTTATCAAACATTACAACAAATTTAACTTTCAGTATAGAGATCAGCATTTTTTTGCTACACATTCAGGTTAGCAAACAATACTTTCACAGGCAAAATACAGTTCGTAATAGTTATATTAGTATAATTTAACAGTTTAAAAAGTACCACAAACAGGCCCTCAGTGCTGGTCTAATAAAGAACGTACTTGACAGGTGAAATTTGCACATTTACTCCTCCTACAGCAGCCAAATAATCAAGACCCAGAGAGGTTGTGAAATCCACGTCAGCAGTGATCAGATGGTACCTTCTGCAGGGGTGTGCAGCTCCTCAGCTTCTTCTTTGCAGGTGGCGTACGGGTTGTTCCCAGCCATGGGGATGAGACAGTCTGTGTGTATGTAGCCCACTCTGCTCATGTTGAGGGTGGACACCATGAGGTCCACAGCCAGCTGGCCCACATTACCAACAGCCACTGCTGGCTAAGGGGGAGAATAAACAAGAATAAAGAGCAATTGGCAACTATTTTGATAACTTATTAATTATTTGTCTTTTTTTCATGCAGAAATGCAGTTCATGGTTCCAGCTTTTCATATATGATGATCTGCTGCTTTTCCTTGTTTTAAATTACAGTAAACTGAATCATTTTTTATGTCTGGTTGGACAGAACAAGCAATTTGAAGACATCACTTTGGGCTCTGGGTATTGGTCATTTGTTGCTATTTACTGACGTTATGCAAACCAAACAACTAATCGATGAATGACAAAATAAAATAATCCGCTGATTAATCTATAATGAAAATAATAATTAATTGCAGCCCTTAATAAAAGAGTTAAAGATCAGCTCCACCTCATGCAGTAAAACTCTTTGCTGCTAAAATGCTGCTTACACATTAATGTGTGAGTAATAATAATATAATAATATAATATTTAACAGTCATAGGTGCCTTTTTTCCGCATTGAAAAACTCTGTATAATAATCATGTGGGGATTTCCGTTGTCTTTAACATAACTGTCAAAATATGCCTCACCTCCTCCACCCAATAAACTGGGTTTACTACGGATACAACACGCTGGACATTTGTCCGGTAAGACCTTGAGTCTAAAATTAAACTATTAGGCAGAAGCACTGACTCATTGGTAATAACACATATTAGACGAGGCAGACACGACATTAAATAACTGCTGCAGTATATTTTCGTCTTGTTTAAGTGAAACCACAAACTCCAGATGTGTCACTCACCATGACCAGGGTGAAATCTTTGAAGGAGGGCGGTGAGTTTTGTGAAGAGATAAACATGGCGCTGTTTAGCTAGCGAAACACACAGAGCCAAACAGGTACGAATGAGAGATTTAAAATGTACTTATGTTATAAATATGACACACAATTATATTCGCCCGGTAGTTTTCACTTCTATGTTCATGCCTGGTGTTGTGGACCTTCTGGGCTCTCACTCGGCGTCGATTGTTGATGATTGAGTGGCTTTAGTACCTGCTGTAAATGCCTGAATTAAAAGTATCTCTGAAGCTTTATTTTGGATAAGATATTTAGTAGAGGTCTGTACCGACTGTCACAATCTGTATTTATCGGTCTATATGTCTATATATTGGCTATATAATTGAAACCGTGTTTTAGGAGTTTCTATTGTAATCAGGGATATTAACGGGCAACTCTAGCTCCGCAAAGATTCTCTGCGTATTAGAGATCTGCAACTCCTTAAAAAGTGGACTCTTAGCCACAATAATAACACTTACAATATTAGGCTGCTACTACTATTACTAGTACTACTACTACTTCTATAATAATAATAATAATAATAATAGATACAAAATACAATTATTTTACGGCAACGTCTCATTTATATTTTGCCATAAAAATTGATAAATTAAAAATAAAGCCAAAAAGATGTACATACAAATACGATAATGGATTAGCTAACATAAACTGTTTGAGATGAAAGTCATAGTCACATAAAGTCACTGAAAAAGAAATCAACAATTTTGTAAATACACATGCCATAATGATAACAACACAACATTTGTTGCCTATGTAAATGATTATGAAACACTGTCAAACACATTCAACACACATAAGATTAAACCCAGTGCATTCAAATGTCGAAATGCATGTGTCACTAAAATATTCCTAATGACAGCAAGGAATACTCACCTTTTCAATTTGAGCTTGAGATTCAGCTCTGCGGTTTTCTTGGACTGATCTGAGGAGGGCTTGTTTATTTATTAATTTATTTAATGGTCTTTGATCAGTGTTACATTGCAATTTTTCCTGGATGAAGTTAATGGTTAAACTAATGTGAAAACAGCAGGGAGGGCTGTCTTTACCCTGTAGCATACCGAGCAGGCGACGGGAGGAATACTGTGATCGGTTTATTTTTCACAAAAAGTAAATAATTTATAAGAGGAATTTCAACTAAATTCTAAACTAAGCTAAAACTCTCTAACCTTTAGGCTCCAAATGCACTGCCAGTTGTTAATAATAGTGAGGACTTGACAAGACACTGATATTATTGGGCAGAAAATCCATCAGAGATTGTGTTGTACTACTGTATAATCAAGTCAAAGGATCATGGAAGGAATGATGGTCAAGTGTGTTATATATGTCATATATGTCAAAAATATGCATGCAGTGAAAGTCCACAGGTCATCTTGCTATGGACAAATGATTAACATGAAACCTGTGGGTCAACTAAACAATCCCCAACAAACTAATACATCAAATGATCCAAAAATATTTGATGTATTTAATAGTGAAATATTTAAAATTTTCACTTAGAGTTAGATGAGTTCTCACCTTTTCAGCTGGAACCTGAAGAGTTTTCCCCAACCCTGATTCTCAGTTATGAGGGGTAGAAACTGAGGGTTAAGAAGGAGGGGGAAGAGGAAGACATTCAGCTGCTAATCATATCTGACTTTCCATTTGCATTAGATGGCGAGTAACCGGTTTACACCCAGTGGCACAGAGAGGAGAGGAGGGGAGGAATTCAGTAAGCACACAGTGACTGGGCAGGCAGAAGCTTCAGGGTGGTGATTGCACAGACTGAGCACAGCGACCAATGGTCAGAAATCTTCCCACCACACGCAAAGAGACAGTACACGCAGGGGGAAAAAACCCAACTGTTCCAGGTTCATAGACATTTAGCTTGTTGATCATTTTTGATTCAGTTACTCTTTCCAGTCTTTTCTCCTCCTGTTATATCTGTTTGTTAGTGTCGTCAAGTTCTCTCCTCCCCAGTTCAGAGGGACATTGTGATTTGACTTGAGGAACCTAATTATCCTCAAAGGGGAAGGTAAGCAACTGTAGCAGCAAATAATAATTGGAATTAGAGGAGCATGTAATTTGAAGTGCATGCAAACTGGCAGTTAACCAGCTAAATGTATGACCAAGCATGTGCAAAGAGTTTGGATTCTAGCATCAAGCCAATGTGCAAAAGGTATACAATAATGTGAGATTTATACATTTTGAAAAACAAAAATCTATTAATCACATGGTATATATGCAAAATCATAACTATAAGAGAACTTTGGGAGAATGAGAAATGATAATAACATACAGATGAGAAAAATGTGCTTAAATTCACATTGACAAGGTACCATAAGAAGCCATTAAAGTAAATGTTTTAGCGATGCCATCCAGGTCACCAAGCCAGAGTGCAGCAAACATTTTCTCAACCACAAGTAAGAAAGTAAATAAACTTACATACAGCATTTTTTTTAAACAGTAGTTACAAAGTGCTTGACAGAAGGATAGAAAAGAAAGACATACGTGTGCTGCAGAAACCACAAAATATGAAGTTATCACATTAAGAAAGTAAATAGGTAATTTAGGTTTTACACCTTTGAACCTGAAGTATTCTAACCAACATTAGGACACAAATGATATTTGAACATGTGACCTCTAGGTGGCAGTAATACATTAACCTGTGACTGTCTGTGTATGCGGCAGCATGACAACTCCACAGGTGTTTGAATGGGCTTATCAGCGGTGAAACTGTGCTCTCAGCCCACACAGGCCTCCTGCACTTGTGCTGCTTCTTCTGTGTGAGATGGATGACCCCAACTACCTTATGTTTTTCTGTTTCAAAAGAATCAGCAGACAGCAACAATACTTCATGATGTACTTCTTGTGACCCATTAAAATATAATATTTGCAGATTATTGCCTCAGTGTGGACATGAGAGTGAGTGTTAGTTCATATAATGTTTCATCAGAAGGATTTTTACAGGCCTGAAGAGGTAAAAGTATCAAGTACTTCACAAGAAAAAAATAATTAAATATTTTTTTTTTTCTCTTTGTTATTTTCACTTTAATCATCTTGATTTATAATCATCAGATTCATCTTGAGCCCTCTTGGGATGGTCTTGTCCTCAGGTTGGGAAACATACTGTGTAATTAGTCAGATTTTACGTAGCAAAAGATTAACACATGGCTATATTTTAGCTGTTAGTTTTGAAATAGCTTATTTTAACTTTTTATTTATCATTCTGTCTTAAAATATATTTACATTGTGAAATTCAAAACACTTTAAGGGATTTACTGTATTCACTGTATTTGGGTATAATGTCTTTTTTGATTTTCAAGTTGTTAACACTGTGGAAACAATTATTTTTTAGATTTTTAGACAATCTATTATATTTCTGACAATAGCCTTTTTATCTTTGATTGGTGGTAGGTTGAATTATTTGTTTACATCCATTTAGAGCCTCTTAAACTTTTACTAAAACTTTTTTAGTAGACATAAAAAGTAGTATTTTTCCACACCTAAAATCGGTCATTACCACTTTTCTACTACTGCATTTCTCTGTGACACCTTGTGGCTAATTTGTTCAGAGAAAGTTTCACTCAAATTATCTGTAAATACAAGCAGATGAGACATTCTGCACAGTCACAAGGTTGCTCATCGGACTTTTAAAATGCAGCTTCCCCCTAGATTTGGTAAAAGTTGGTAATAAGGAGTTGGCTGGGATGTGATTGTCTATGTGTGCATGTGTGTGTCTGTGTTTCTGCAACAAGCCAGAGCATCAGGGGAGGCCACGTGTGCAAGGCAGCTGCAGATTAGCATCTTACCTGCTTTTCACTGTTGCATAATCTCGCCACCTTAACTTAAAGTATCTGCTCCTCCTCTCCTCCCTTCAGCTCCTCATCCCTCCCTCTGCCTTTTCACTTCTCCTCCACACTCGTGTCTGTCGTTCCTCTTCACCTCCTCCCATCTCTCCCTTCTTCTTACCTCTGTCACCTGGGAACTCCCCCAAACTTTCAGCTCTGCACCTTTTCTCATCCTCCTCCTCCCTTCCCCTCCGATGCCTTCCCTTTTGTCTCTCCTCCTTGTATCTGAGGCTGCAACCTTCTTCCTCCCTCTCTCTGTACTGGCCAAGAGTCCATTAGGCTTTCATTAAGCCAGTTCAGACCTCCAGCCAAGCTCCAGTTCCATCTGCCACCACATCCGACAGCAGGAGGGCTTTTAGCAAAGTGCTGACTCACGTGGGAGACACAGCAATTATTTCTCAGCCTCATCACACAGCATTTTAGATATTGTTGACAATGCTCTTCTCTGATCAACAAACAAACACGGAAGTGCAATCCATGTCACATCAGGAGGTCAAAGGAGAGGCTTTTTGTACTTTAAAGGAAAATGCATCCCACATTTGATCGAGAAATTTGTTCAAACACCACCTCTCCTAATAAACACTTTACGGCTCAGTACGACAGCATTTATTGTGTTGCATTTCATGGTCTCGTGTTTGCAGACAGGTGAGGACTTATACCTGACCTGTGGTGTCACAGTTGTCACGATACAGCACAGAGGAGACACTGAGTGAAAAACTCCTTAAGTAAACTCAGCCTCTCTGTAATACATTGCTGATGTGAGTCCACGGCCTCATCCTGACTCAGCTTATCGGCGCCACAGAGCTCTTTGAAGTCAAGGTGTAGTCACTTTTCACTCTGCCTCCTCTGAGCAGATAAAAATAAAACTCCAAAACAATGCAGATGACTGCTGTAGGATTTATAAATGGTGTTAGTGCAGTGGTGTCATATCTACTTTCTTGTATTTTCTGGCAGAAGTAAACTGCAGTGAAACAAGACAGGGAAAATATACATATATATATATATATATATATAACTGTAATTTGAAGCAGAAACAGTATATCATTTTCGAAATGTAATTTAAGTTTCATTTAAATGTCTTATTATGTTTCTTTTTTCTATTAAGGTATACTTTGTGGGGGCATTTTTTAAAACTGTAAACAATAGCTGGCAGTTCTCCAAGCATTAAACACATTTCCAGACCCTGAGACCACTTTACAGTAAAAGTAGCAATACAACAATATAAAAATAGCCCATTACAAGTAAAAGTCCTGTATTCAAAATCTTACTTAAGAAAAAGTATTTTCAGCAAAATCAGTTTAAAGTATCCAAAGTAAAAGTATTCATCATAGAAATGGCTCCTGTGAATGTTATATTATCATATATCATGTTATTTAATTATTATTACGGCTGAATTAATGTCTGAGCAGCACCTTAATGTTGTAGTTGGTGGAGGTGAAGCTAATTTTAACTACTTTATTCATTGTTGGGTACATCTAGTCTAATGAGGACATAATCATCTAATTTATCCTTTTAGTACATGTGTAAGGAAACACAGTGTATTTGCATGTGTATAGTTGGGAATGCTTGCGTTTAACTCTCTAGACATCAGCCTTTTCTGTTTGAGTGTTTGCATCAAAAATATAAGGTGAATGTTTGTGCTGTCCTGTGAGAAACGTGCCTCCATTTCCTCTCACCGTGCATCATGTTTGTGCTAACACCTCGTGTCCAACTCTTTCTTGAACCACTTGAACCATGTGGAGAACTTGTTAGGGGACATCTGTATGTCTTCAGTGACTCAGGCTTCCCCGCCCCCCATAAGTTTTTGTCCATGGGCTGTTCCCGGACACGTTCCGAGGATTTCCCTTCCTTCAGGTGCTGTTGTCTTGCAGGAACACAACAGAGACCACACGCACACACACACACACACACACACACACACACACACAGTTCACACCTGTGTCTCTCTAATGGTTCTGAAGAAGCTCAACACGCAACTCTCAGCATGTCCTGGTTCACCTCCTGGGTAATCCAGTCAGCCTGAGCATTAGTCTGCTGCTCATGACGCACAGTGCTGTGCGGTGAAGTCACAGGTCGACTCAGTAGAGCCGGCCTTGTTCTCTGACTGCTGGAGGATCACCTGCTCCTCTCTGGTCCCCACTGACCCATGCTTTGTCTTTTGATATGGGGGATACCCTCAGCATACGCTAGACATCTATAACCACTCTTCATCTGACCATGTGATCTGACATCACATTTGCTCAGTAGAAGCTTGTGAGAAAATGAGAACTGTTGCAGTAACAAAGGCATTATGATGCACTCTTACAGGTGAATTTCATCATGGAGAACGTTTGAACGTTTGACTTTCAGAGGCCTTTTCTCAATAAGATCACAGTCCTCAGCCAGGGAATGGCTGCAAGGGAGCTTAGCTCACCTCAAAACTTTGGCCACACTCCCGTGATGGTTCAGAGCAGCATAAGGCTGGCTCCTTCTGGTTAGGTAACAGATAATCAGTGAGGAGAGGCTGTTGGTCCTCTACTGTGCAGCTCAGTGGCTTCTCCATCCAGCACTGGCTACTTAGCCTCATCTTTAAAGCTGCTGTTACCTAATGATAGAGCCCGTGTGGAGCCATGGGCCAGCTGATTAGAAGGTGGCTCTCCAGTTCAAAGCCTCTTGGCGTTTGCGCTGTGGCGGACCAGGCCTCACTGTTTGTGTGTGTGTGTGGATGAGTGCAGAGTTGTGGATTGCTCTTCAGCCAGTCAGATCAATGTTATGCAAACCTATTAGTCAGAGGTTGCAGTGTTAGCTCCACAGTACTCAGGGACTTTCCCTCAGGGTCAAACTCACGGATGAGCCCTCACTTCTGTTAAGAGCGAATAACAATGTTGTCTGCTGGTTAAAGCCAATGACTCAGCATTACGAATCAGAATCAGAATCAGATTTATTGCCAAGTAGGTTTTCACATACAAGGAATTTGCTTTGGTGTATTCGTGCATAAATAAGCATAGTAGAGAAAAATAAAAATATATACAGATATATAAAATAAAGGCACTAAAAAGCACTGTACTGTAAAAGTACTGTAAAAAAGCAAATCAAGAATACAAATGTAAAATAGAGAATTTAGCAATAAAAAAAATGTGAAGAAATATAAAATAAAATAGAATAAGATCAAATTTGAAAAACAAAAACAAAACTGTACAATATGAAAATGAAGAGCTGTACATTTGGTGCAGGATGTGCAAAATATTAACTGAGGGATGTGCAAAAGTTCACAGTATGCAGTGTGTCTTGGGGTTCTTGCCCTTTTAGGGGGGTGGGGGGGTTATGGGGGTATTAGACTCAGAGTCACAGGGGGGTCCTGGGCCTTGTTGATGAGGCCAGCTGCAGACTGGAAGAAACTGTTCTTATGGTGTGAGGTTTTGGTCTGATGGACCGCAGCCTCCTGCTGGAAGAGAGTGTTTCGAAGAATTTGTGTCCGGGGTGGAAGGGGTCAACCACAATCTTTCCTGCACGCCTCAGGGTCAGCGTACCAGATGGTGATGGAGGAGGTGAGGATGGACTCAATGATGGCGGTGTAGAAGTGCGCCATCATTGTCTTTGGCAGGTTGAATTTCTTCTGCCGCAGGAAGTGCATCCTCTGTTGGGCTATCTTGGTGAGGGAGCTGATGTTCCTCATGCTCCCACTTGAGGTCCTGGCTGATGATGGTGCCCAGGAAGCGGAAGGACTCCACAGTGCTAACTGGAGAGTCACTCAGGGTGATGGGGGTGGGTGGGGCTGTGTTCTTCCTGAAGTTCACTACCAACTCCACTGTCTTTAGAGCATTGAGCTCCAGGTTGTTCTGACTGCACCAAGTCACCAGATGGTCAATCTCCCACCTGTAGGCGGACTCGTCCCCACCAGAGATGAGCCCAATGAGGGTGGTGTCGTCCACGAACTTCAGGAGCTTGACGGACTGATGACTGAAGGTGCAGCTGTTGGTGTACAGGGAGAAGAGTAGGGGGGAAAGGACGCAGCCTTGAGGGGAACCGATGCTGATGTACTGGGAGTCAGAGACGTGCTTGCCACAGCTTCACATGCAAATGTCAAACAATGCAACCATGACACTGAATTACTCACCCTGAAAATGCATTGGTACAGGCGTCAGAGACTCACGATCTTTGTTCAATCATTAAACATTAATTTATTGATGTTTCATTAGCTTTTGCATCAGTTTATTGTAAGTTTGCACTGTTATTTCAAACCTGCAAGTTTTCTATATTGTCATTTTAATTAGTACACAAAGATGGCATAAATGAGATTTGTTTTATTGTGATTATGATCAAAGATTGCATGGTATTCTCTGTACAGTATTGTTTTTTTAAAAACATGATGTTTATGTTTTCTCTCAATGTAGGATCATGTTTTTTGGGGGGGTCCATAGGGGTTAAGACGCGGACCATGAACCGTCCCTGGTTTGAGTCTGGCCGGGGACCTTTGTTGCATCTTTCTCCCCCTCATTTCCTCTTATCTCTCTGCTGTCTGTAATAAAGCCATAACTTGACACCCCCCCAAAAATTGGTACCCAGCTGGGATTGGATGTGCACATTATCAACCTCTTCTACTAATTATGATGAGGTTTTTCTTCATATTGTTGAAGCATGACATGCTGACCTTAGTTTGATGGTGCATGTGTCGCCATTATTGTATGCATTCATGCAAGCATCTCAAGTTCACTAAACCTCCGGGTAAGGCAATGTCAGGGTATATATGAGATAATTTACCACCAAAATTTCAAGGGACATTGGTTCTGAACGCACCCCGGCTCAGATATAACTCTTATAAACATTTCTTAGCTATTGTACCTTGTTAGCCATTAATTTGGGCTTTTGTAACATTGCAAAAGAGAGGTGCAACATGAAATTTTATCTCGCAGAAGCTAAGACGATGCCTTTGTTTTTCAGACATTTAAAACTTGTCTTTTATGTTTAGATTTTGAATGCAGTGGATCATTCCTCTATCTGTCAGTGTGGTCAGGATTTTGCTGACTCAATAGGAGTCTCGATGTACTTTATAAGGCCATTAAGAAAATGCTCCCTGGAACACTGGCTGAACAAGCCCTGTGGCTTTGACTTCCACTAATCATCTTAGCCAAAGCATGGCTCCCAATGTGCCTGCATGGGAACACCTGTACTCGGTTACAGCAAATGCATGGTGGTTATCATCACCATAATCTTTCTCATCATCATCATGCAATACTCAGAAATAAGTAAGCTTATTACGTTGTTGCTCCAACATCAACTGGAGGTAATGTAAGGGAATGCAAAGAAAGTACAGAAAGTAAAGAATTTAAAATGAAGTCTATATCTGTTTATCTTTATCATTTGAATCCCTGCAAAGGACTAGGTTGCAAATACACCTCATTAGAAAAAAAACAGCAAGGCATATAAGACATATAATACAAGCAAAACTATGGTTAGAAAATGAATTTGCATGAAATTACATTTGCATTAAACTGCATTATTGAAGACAATAATGTGGGCAGGTGTAAGCAGGACACATGCACTACATGGCTGCACAAACAACTCATTGGGTTTTCCTTGCTTATTATTTGAAATATTTGAAATGCTGTTTTAAGGTGATTTATTTATTTTTTCTATCAGCATAAAATGTTACAACCTCTAACACAATACCTTCTTATTACCAGAAATACACAAGTAAACTCTATCTTCTGAGGAAGACAGTGAGATGCTGTTGATAGCAAGTAAGAAGGCAGGAAAAAGCTGTGCACGTAAGATACCACTTTATTGATCCCCAGGGCACAAAAAAGATAAAAACAGCAAAGGAAATAGGGAGATGTACACCATAAATCAAAATTAAATTAAAGCCATGAAGAGATATAAAATAAATACAGGAGTGTACAGTAAATAGATACAAAACTATAAACTAAATAGAAATAGGAAAGCTTTATACAATGTATTTTATTTGCAGTAATGTAGCTAGTGTGTACCAAAACAAACTTCACTGTCCAACATTACAGTTTCTTCATATTCCTGAGATATTTAGACAGTATTATAAACTATAAATATAAAGCACACCAAATGTACTACACTGACACTCACTACTAGTACTTATA
Organism: Maccullochella peelii; assembly: GCA_002120245.1. Lineage (NCBI taxonomy): Eukaryota > Metazoa > Chordata > Actinopteri > Centrarchiformes > Percichthyidae > Maccullochella > Maccullochella peelii. The sequence continues at coordinate 53,573 of LKNJ01000437.1, forward strand.
TTTACATTACAAGATTTTATTAGTCAGAATAACCGCTAACTTCTGTGTAAGTCTTTACATGCTAATCGCTGCCCGGGTGCCGGGTTCTTGTTGCCAGGACAACGTGGCTTCCCATTGGCCGCCGCCGAACCACGTGACGAGCAGCCTTGACGTCACGATGAGAGGCTGCAGGGCTAAGCAGAGTCGGCTCAAGAAAGACTGGTAGAGTTTGGACTGAGAGCAGCCGGGGAACTACAGCTCCTGTGTGGCTCTTGCAACCTGTTGCCCCGTGTTGTTGTCTCTGAAAACTTTTACCGTTCGCACCGGTGACGCGAGGTAATGGACTATTAGAGAGACTTTTAACAGGACCTCCACAGCAACTTAAAAGCGAGGTAAGTTGACGCTAATGTTGTGTCCGTCCCTCCTTCGCAGTCTGTCGCTTCCTGTTACTTTTGTGTGTGTGTGTGTGTGTGTGTGTGTGTGTGTGTGTGTGTGTGTGCGCGTGCGTGCCTCCAGCTCAGGTGAGAAGCAGGTACCTTACAGCTAGAAATTCTTACTCACAATCTCATTCGTCTGTGAAACATAACAGGAATAACATGATTCATACATTTTCATCCATAACTTCGCAGTGCAGCAGCATTACAAGAAGCTAGCAGCGGATAAAGCTTTACCTACATTTCTAATCGGATGAGGCTGCTTCTTCTGTCCTAAATGAGCCGGAGAGGTGCTTGTTGTCTTTACGCTCTTCATATTTAATTGTAGCATGAGTGAGGACAGGAAGTGAAAAAGGAGTCCTGCCACAGTGAGGCAGGGTATCTCATTTCAGCAAAGACAGATCAGTCAGTCAGTGGATTAAAGCAGGAGAGAGGAGGCAGCATTATTGGACTGGTGGTGCTTTTCCTCGACAAGTGAGTTGAAACGTTTGTTTTACTGTGAATGAATGTCTTTGGTAGAGTTTGTGATAATCTAGTGAGTGTACAGTAGGCCCGTGAGATGTGTTTTCACTTTAATGAGCTGACAACCTTGGGAGCCTCAGTGCATTACATGTTATAAAAGGGTTCTTAAAAATTCAGAAGCAAGGCATAAATAGATCAACGATGTTAAACATTTGCAGATTACAGCCCTACGTCATTCATCAAGTAAAAACATTCACTTGTTCCAGCTTCTCAAATGTGAGGGTATTTTGCTTTACTGTGTTATACAGTATACAGACTAAATAATTAAATAAAGACATAATTGACAAATTAATCAGTAATGAAAACAGTAATTTAGTTGCATTCCTACTTTCGATTTCTTTATCAGTGGACCACATTGGTTTCAGGTTACCATCAAACAATCAAGCAGCTGAAGTGGGATGAGGATTAAACGGACTGAAGACAACTTGGCCCTGTGCAAATTTACTCTTTTTAGACTGCTGGTGTCTTGTGGTAATTGAATGCTATTGGTTTAGTTTTGATGTGGGATGTAAACAAGAACCTGTCATGGCTGAATTTCCTCTGGCGGTGTTCACAAAGAGCGGGTGAGGATGTGAATGGACACACAAGGAGAAAAATAAATGTAACAGTGACCAGAGAAGCTTAAGTTAATTTGGATCAAATGAAAAATTTAGATGCAGGAAATGAGAGGAAAGAGGTTCACTCACACAGAGAAAGCAGAAAACTACCACTGATATGTAGTTTTTACTATCTTTGAAGCTCTGTGGCCTCCAAACATTTGATATATTTTAGGAAATTTCAACCAAAACTGAAGTGAAATACGCCGTACAGCTCCTCCTCTCACCTCAGGCAGCCAACACAAAATAGCAAGAGAATTTAAAGACAGGTGCTGACACAAGGGTGGAGTCGAGATAATAGCCCCCTTGGTGTCAGAAGCATCCCTCCAAACATTTCAAGATGCTGAACTCCTACAAACTTGTGCTAAATTTGAACAGATGTACTATTTTCGTCAGCGTGGGTGCCTTGCGGATTTGTTTTGGGCCAGACTGACCACATTGGCAGCATCCTCTGTAGTTATGCTCGTCTGGGCAGCAGTCGCTGCTCTTTTTTTAATTGAATTAGACGTTTTTAGAGGAAGCGGACGGGGGGAGAGTGATTGGGAGAAAGCGAGTGGAAGATTAAAGTGAAGGGGGAAGGAGCTTCAAAAGCTGAGATAAAGAATGAGACAGAAGGAAAGAGATTCTGGCCTGTCACACAGATAATATTTTGGATAGAAAGGCGCATTTCACACATGCTGAGCAGCAGATATCACTGGATGAGAGGGGTGGGAGTTGTTTAGTTATCGGGACAGATTGACATTTCCATCTCTGCAGCCTTTGTCTTTACAACACGCTGTTTCAGAGAGAGGCACATTTAGATATTCAGTGCAAAGTAAACAGCACCCTCTACGTGCAATCAGTGACAATTTGCTGTGAGTGGTGGCGTGTGTGTTTGTCCAGTCCGGAGTCTGTTTTGCAGCTCTGCCTGCCTTCTTGCAGTTGCTGTCAGTGACACTTTTTTTTTATCTTGTTCTCATTCGCTCCCTCATAATGGCTTCTCTGTCATGATTGTGGTTTTCTGCAGCGCCTTGACGCACAAAGCTCTCCGGCTGACAATGGGAGCTCATGTGTGCTGCATTATGATGCAGTGGCTGCCTCAGGTCTCTCCAAGGCAGGATGGACGGGAATTTGAATGACATTTAGAGAAGTAAAGACTTGCTTTAAGACGTTATCAAGAAAAGCTTGTGGTTCAGTTGGTGCATTTCTGCAAAACCTTGTCAAGTGTACTGATATTTGAGTCGCAGTGCCAGTTGTGTTGAAGCATTTACCAATATTCAGATTCCACTGATGTCCACTGAAATGACAGAGGCAATAATAAAGGTCATATTGTAATAAACACAAACATTAGTTGGCATCAGAGGAAGTGGTGGCTATTTTTAGTTTGTGTTTAGTTGAGTTTGATCTGAAACTGTCTTATGTTTGCACTCTTATGGAGGAAGCTGCAAAACTGGATTAGGGCTGCAACTAATGATTATTTTCATTATCCTTTAACCTGCTTATTATTTTGTTGATTCGTCATTTAGTCTATGATTCATGAAAAATGTTCTTATAGTCCAAGGTGAGGTGCTCATTTTGTCTGACCAACAGTCCAAAACCCAAAAATATTCAATTTACTATCTTATATGACACAGAAAGGCAGTAAATCCTCACATTTGAGAAGCAGAAACTAGAGAATATTTGGCATTTTTGCTTAAAAAATGACAGAAATGATTAATTGATTGTCAAAATAGTAAGTTAATATATGGCTATGCCAGTTAATTTTGTGTTAGTCGACTAATCGATTAATCAACTAATTGTAACACATAATCCTCGTTGATTGAATTGGTGTTAGCTGATAACATTTCACATTTTTCATTTATTTTATTGTAATCAGATGTAATTTAAGTTAGTTAGATTTACAAATCAGCAAGATTACTTTCACTTTTAGTTGTTGCACAGTCTCGTTTTTACTTTAATCTCACTTTCTAAGCCTTTTTACTAATACCTTTTGACTTAGTTGCAGTTGTAAATAGCTATAATCTTCTTTTACTGATGGCCCAGGATTCCTGTTTTCCTGACTGCAACAGAACAAACCTTCCAACGAACTCCAGACTCTGGTACAGGTCTGACCAACAGTAGACCAGCTCTGACCTTACACTAAATAACACAGGAGATAGAGTTGCAGTCAGACATTCAAGGAGCCACTAAAGCACGCTACACTGAACTGCACTCATCACGATACTGGTAACGTGAGCACGGGGTGCTCCCGAAGCTATGCCCTGCTGCTGCAGCGTTCGATAGTTTGAAATGTGTTGCCGATCAGCACATGTGATCGCAATTCTGTAGCCAGAAGACGTTCAAAGGCAATGTGTGTGGAGATGTTGAGGAGAGCTGCACGTCATCGTTTTTAGATCTCACATTTGAGGCAAAATGGCACAATTGAGAAACCAACATTCTCTTAGTTGCATAAGTGCCAGACTTATGAGAGTGATGGCTAACACATTTGACTTTTTACAGAGCTTTTTAATATAGCACATGCTGTACAAGCTTTCTGTTCTCAGCTGCATACAACTGTAGAGGCTAGTTTCACTTGGTTTGAGTAATAACTGCTCTGACGTGACTTTGATGTGCTGATGTTCAACGTACTGTACGTGGAGCTTTCAGATGCTCACATGCAGCGCCAGTAGAAGTTTACGTTTGAGGTAAAAAGTCTTTGATATGCTGTAGGATGTCATTAGTGTTAGAACGTTTGCTACCATGTCAGTTTGTGTCATCTGGCACTTCTTAACAACACTTACGTTGATCTTTTGAAACGAATTAAAGGTCACACTTGTGGGCTTGCAAGGCTCTGCTGTTTGGTTTAATGGTACGTTTTCGTGCACCAAGGTCAATCCATCCCAGGGAGGATTTAAATGATTTGAAAGAAACTGAAAGGATATGAAACAAGTTTGCAGTAACATTGGATGCCTGCCAGCTGCTGCGCTTTCTGTCCCATACTGATAAATTACTCGCTTAAATAGCAGAGAAGAAAGAGAGTGGTTGTGATGTTGCTGTCCTCAAAGTCACGTGTCTGCATGTGGTTTAGTCTGAAATCAAAATCACATTCAACTTTGACCACAGCCTCTCAGGTTGTTCCGATCTGACTTTGGCTGAACCTGTCTAACCTGAGATGAGTAAAGTTTTTAATATCTTATCACAGCTGAGATGAAACATAATTATCTAATTTTCACCCTTTGTGTGAATATCAGATAGCAGATCTTGCAGGTCTAATAAGTGCTTGCCTGTTAGGTCGAGAATGGCTGCCCTCAGCTCTGCAGCCTGGTCACAGATGGATCATATTGCAATATGAATGTATCATTCATAAGCACACTATCTGTGATCATCTCTTTCATTCACCCTGGCTCTCTGTCGCCCCCCCCCCCTATTCTTGGATTATCTGTGGGACTCCTGGGTTAAGATTTACCTGCAGGATATAAATGGAGACTTCTGCCTGTTACATAAGTGGGCAACAAGATGTTCTAGGATGAATGCTGTGTGGAGGATATTTGATTCAACAGCGAGAATGAGTCAACCGTTCAGCTGCTGCAGTACAGAATTTTGTTAAAGTGCAAAAATATTGGCTACACAGTTGTGTGGGGTTTTGTCTTCTTCACGTTTCATGTCAGTAGTAAATAGAATTTCTCTTCAAAACAAACTCAGGTCATTTTAAGTGAATGCAAAGTGTACTGAGAGTTGGCGTCAAATATTTCACATTCCTAGGCTTGTTTACTTACAACTAATAATTATTTGCGATTATTGTTAATCCATTCATTATTTAGTCCATAAAATGTCATCACAATTTCCCGGAGTCTAAGTTGACTAACTTGTTTTGTGCGACCAACAGCCCAAAACCCAAATTTATTCATTTTACCACCATAGAAGATAAAGAAAACAAGAAAATATTCAAATTTTTTAAAGCTGGAACCAGTTAATGTTTTGGCCATTTTGCTCATGAAAAAATGACTTTAACAATTATTAAAATAGTTTCTAAATAAAATTTAACTACTAAATTTATTGACTCATAGTTTCAGCTCTATTTCAAATACTTACCAATTGAAATCAGGAAACATTCTCAACTCATATATTTTGATGTACAGTATGTTTGTATTCTCCAAACTAAGGTATCAAAAAATTGGTACCAAAACTCAGATATTGTGTTGGCACCGATATCAAAAAAGCTCTGTGCTTGCTTTATTGCATTTGTCTTAATGATTGGATACCATTTATATTTGATGGAAATTTTAAAGTGTTTCTTTCAGTAGTTGTTGGATAAGAAGATATTTGCCTGTAGAAGCTTCTCCGTGCTTTGATTCTCCGGTTGGTGCCGCAGGTGATGTTGCATCGTGACATTGTCTTATGATGCTTGTTGTTGATTGGTTGGTTTTAGGAGTTAAATCTGTCACAAAGCCCAGCAGGTTGATCTTGTGTGTACTGTCAGTGTAATTATAAACTCAAAGCGACAACCTGTTCTCTGCTGGCTAATACCTGTACAGGCTGAGGTCACCGGCTCTATCTCAGGCCTGTTCAGGCCTCCTCTCAGACACGCTCAGAAGGTTAAACCAATGCCTGGTGTTCCCTCGCTTGACCCTAGGAGATGGTCGAGGGAGAAGCTTGTCCAACCATGTGACCTGTCAAATGTGACTTGTCAAAGCCTCGGTTATGTAACAGTGCCATCACAGGTCTGCCTGTAGCAGCAGGTAAGAGTCTTAACGCTTAATTTTAGGCAATGATCTCTGAGAGCCAGAAATAGCTGAGTTCTAGTTGAAGGGATGTTCAGTGGAGGTCTGAGCTCTCATGCCGTCATTTCTTCTTTTAAAGTACACATAAACCTTCAGCCAGGACAGAGAGGGGTGGGATGCAGTGTTAGACGTCAAATTATTTTATATTCATTTGGCCAACAAAAACACCATTTGCACACATGGAGCGATCTGGGGTTCTTTGTCTTTATCGAGGACTCGTGCACAGGAGGAGCCAGGGATTGAACCACCAAGCCTGTGATTAATGACCAACCTACTCTAACAACTGAGCTTCAGTCATCAGTTGCATTGAAGAAAGAGGAATACTCGATTTGAACCCCCTATTAAGCATTTACATCACATAAACATTTAATAAATGGTTTATTACACACTATAATTTATTTCCACAACGTCTGCTATGCACATATATGCCTTTATGCTTGTATGTGTATACATATGTCTGTCTTTGGGAAGCACTTTGCTGTAAAACCTATTTGCTTTTTAACTTGCTATATAAATGAAATAAACTGAAACTATAATGTAGTTGTAAGCAGATATAAGTGTTTATTAATATATTTGTTAACAACTAGAACTCCTCCTGTGGTTACCTATAAGTGGATGGAGGAAACGAAAACCCACAGGGAGTAATATGCAGATTCCACACAGAAACTACTCCCAGCTGTGTAGTTTTAAAACTGGCAAAATGTTTTTAAATTTGTAAAATACTTGGCTTGTAGTAATTACAGAGCATCCGGTGTGATTACTTTTCTTTCAATCAGTCACCTAATAGATTAACTGACTTATCGTTTCAGATCTGTAACAGTACTTACAGAGTAGAAACCAAGTAGAAAGTAAAGAAACACTATTTTGTTTGGGAGTCTTACACAGGTGTGAGTTAAAAACCTTAATTAACATCTAAATAACATTCTTTTAGTTAATACAGTTATTTAATGTAGATTTTTGCTTGTTTTCTGTATGTAAAGTGTTCTTTAGTTATGTGAAAGGTGCTTTTTTTACAAATTTTTTATTAGTATTGTTAATATGGAGTTTGAAAAGGCACTGAAACGTAAAATAGATTCATCAATTAGTCAATAGACAGAAAACTAACAATTTTGCTTCTCAAATGTGAAGATTTGCTTCTTTTCCCTGTTTTATGTCATTGTAAATTTCATATCTTTAGATTTTACAGAGTTGGTCAGAAAAACACTAGTAATTTGAGGGTGTGGATTTGGTTCACAATTTTCTGATATTTTTTTAGACAAAACAATCAATTAATCAGATAAAATCATCATGAGATCGATAATAAAAATAATCTTTATTATACATAAACATGTCCAGCTTCTGACTGAATATATCCTGTGTATATATCATGTCATGTTGTTGTTGTAAAGCCAGTAAGAACAACACTAATTAACCTTCCCTCCCTCATTTAGAGTAATGGGGAGAGAAACATTTTAGTCATCTCTGTTCCTCCACATTAAAAAGTCTTGCTGAAAGGAGTCTGTACGATTAGGGCCGCAGCTACAAGTAAACAATTAAACCAGCTGCCAGTCTGCGCAGATTGTTCTATTGTGAATCAAAGACGCTATGTAAATTAATATGTTTTTTGTTTTTTTTTGCACACTCGCTCACAGTGGTTGTACGGTCAGTCGTCATGACAACGCTGCCTCAATAATCATGGTAATGCTCCACAATCCATTAAGCAATTAAAAGATTGCACAGTATGCAGCGGTCTGTCCCGGTCACTGCATCAGACAAAGACAGTTCATGAATTAAATGAATGGAGATTTTCAGGATGATTAGCTGAATGACAGAGTCTACTCTGTGTGTGTGTGTGTCTGTGTGTGTCTGTGTGTGTGTGTGTGTGTGTGTGTGTGTGTGTGTGTGTGTGTTTTCAGGGTAAATTAACTGAACTATCTTTGAGTACAGAGACGCTCTGTACAAGACTGTTGTGAGTTGATAGTTACAGATCAAACCTGATTTGTTTTTGGAAGTGAGGAAACATTGATAATGCACACACAGTAAGTGGAAAAAAATGCTGGTTATGTGGTTTGGTATACTTAACCTTCTACGGTGAAGCTGCATGATTGTATATAAGAAAACTGGAAACGACCTCTTACACCGCCCTGATGAAGGCAAGGTGGTTGAAAATGTTTAGTCAATAAAGCATGGTCTACTGCAGAAGAGTTGGGTCCAACTGAAATTAAACTGCATTTTCTTTGGTCTGAGAAAACAAGCAGAAACCAAAAGGGAGTTGTTAGTAATGCTAGTTTTGCATTAGTTCGATGGATTCATAGATGGAGACCTTATTTCGATACAGCCAATCAAATCTTGCATAAAGCAGTAATGTCAGCGTTCCTACACACCTGCACGTGTTGAGGATTATTCAATATGTCTGCAATAATAACGTATTATTATACCTTTAATGTTGTATTGTGAACAGTGCCCATGTTGCCCCTCTCAGGTCTAGACTGTTTGCGTCTGTCTAATTTAAAGACAGACAAACTTCCAGTCTGAATATCAGCAGTTCACACTGGAGCCCCGCTGTGTAGCTGCTGTTGTGTTTTGTTCCAGAAGTGATGAGTGAGTAAACAGGTGTTAATCTCCTTGTCATGCTGGCATTGAAATAAACTATAGGTAACAGCAGGGAACTCATTAGAGGTGTCTGCCATATTGCTAGAGCCCATTGTTTACTCTGAGTTAATTAAAGGATTATAGATGGCTGTTTATGGAGGGTGAGAGTGAAATAAGGGGAGACAAAGATGGTGTCCTTGCATTAGCAGTCAACAAAACAAATTAAAAAAGCAGAGAATTGAATTCAAACTGCAACCACTTCCTCACAAATCTAACTATTCACACAGTTTCACTTAAAATGCCAAAATTGCTAAACAAATCATTGTAGAATGGTTCTGTTTCCAACATGTATTTGTTGCACGCTTGTTTGCTCTGTTTAGTTTGAAGTGTTTCCTGTTGGGTTTGTCACTGTAGCAGCGCTTTTCATTATTGACAAGGAGCGTGTATTCTCACTGAAGCACCCACTTTCCCGGAAAGTAAACACGATGGCAGCTCCTTTTTAATCAGTCTTGATTAATTAATGGATCAGCTGAAAGGGCGAATGTTAGACAAGTCAAATGGATCGTATATTTGCATACAGTGATATCAATTAGCCAAATTTAAGTATGTACCTGTGTGAGTGTTGTAAGGGTCAGTAAATCGATGATTGATCCTGAAATACTTTACTTAAGGGCTTAGAGTAAATGTAGTTAATAGTTAATAAGATATTTGTTTGTATCTTTACATTTTATGAACTATCTCTTATATATTTAGCTCTTTAAACAAAGAAAGAGAGGCTGCAAACATTGACTGGAAACACAGATTGGACAGATCTTTACTTCCCTTCCTGAACATGCTACCTGTACAGTAATTTGTTTTGGCCTGAACTGACATAGCTGATTTTATGTCATTATCCTTGGTTAAGCTTAGAATAGCTTCCCTCCTTGCAGCAGCTAGCAGTTTGAGAGGTGAACGTGCTGTAGGCACCCTGTTCACTCATTACAGAGGAGTGTGGTTTTTGTCTGTTTTGTTAGCTCGGTGGCTAGTATGCATGTAGGCTCACTCACTTGTGTTTTCATTATACACTTGGAAAGCTTAAAACAAATTGGATTCAAGGTTTACTAATATACAGTCTGTCTTTTTCCAAAAACCCAAAGTAGGCCATAGTGTGTGTGTGTGTGTGTGTGTGTGTGTGTGTGTGTGTGTGTGTGTGTGTGTGTGTGTGTGTGTGTGTGTGTTGAGGCGTCAGCATCGTAGTTCTTGCAGGAAATGGGAGGTGCACCTGCAGTGATGCATGCATTGGGGTTATCAACAGCGTGTGTGCTACACTGTAGGTGTGGGTGTAGTTGTGCATCTGTGGTGGTTGCACCATGAAAACAATTGGGGGTCTCGTGTTGCAGGTGCATGGGAGACTGAACTTGACTGTGCATGTGCACAAGACCTCACACTCAGCTTTATCTCCCTGCTTTTCTTTTTATCTAATGTTCTGTCATTGCTTTTACGATAGCGTTTATTTGCATTTTGTCATTTTGTCACAACACCAAACTAAATGAAATAGATAAGTGCAGTTAGATAAAAAAGAACCTTCACGCTTTCACTGAACTGCCGACTAAATGATCGCCTTAAAAAGACGAAATGAACGCAAAAACTACTAATTTAATAAGTGACAGTGAAGCTAATATAAAGAGATAATATGAAGATTGTTTCACCTGGACCTGGTGACCCTTCTATCCAAGTTTCAATAACAGCTCTTTGTGATAACAACACTTATATTAGTATATAATATATTATTATTATATTTATAATTATAATATTATATTACAATTTAGTTAGTTGATGACGAACTAAGCAATAGCCCCACTCATTAAGTATATGGCATTTACGGTGTGAAATGTGTGATTTTTTTTTTTTTTTATCTTTTAAGGTTAAAGCTGCTATAATCAATCCAAACAATTTTTATATTAACAGTGGATCAATTGACTGTGTAAAGTGAAAGGGGTCGCTCGTAGTGAGAAACCCTCAGAGGATTATCACCCAACTCTGCAGCTCCATGAAGTGTTTTAGCTTCTCTCAGCTTTAATGTTTTTGTTTCGTGTTTTTTTTTTTTTTTTTTTTTTTTTGGTATACTCTCATCTCTCTCATCAACCGCATTTTTAGCAGCTAAAGAGGCAGACATTTGTATCAGGAACTGGTAGAGGCCAAAAACAGAGCTGAAAGGAGAGGGAACATTGACGATAGATGATAATATGTCACTGTTGTGTTTACAGCTTGTTGCACTGCCCCCAAGTGGACAAAAAGTCAGTTATTGCAGGTTTAAACTGTAGTTTTGGTGTTTTCTGAGCAGATTTATTGATTTTTATTTTAAGAAAATCAAAAGTTGTTCATGTAAACAACTAAAACTACCACCTTTTTACAAGAGAAGGTAATCTTCTTTTCTCCTCTTGTATCAACAAGGCTGATATCCGTTCATATCAGATTGTTATAAACAACGTTTTTCTGTCTCTCTCTTTCCTCCTCACTGTCAGCAGTCTAATTCACCGCTGCCCTCACATCATCCACAGCCTCAACAGAAGCAGCGACCATGGGCAAACAGAACAGCAAGCTCCGTCCTGACGTCATGCAGGACCTGATGGAGAACACGGACTTCACCGAGCACGAGATCACCGAGTGGTACAAGGGCTTCTTGCGGGATTGCCCCAGCGGCGCACTCTCCATGGAGGAGTTCAAGAAGATCTACGCCAACTTCTTCCCTTACGGAGACGCCTCCAAGTTCGCCGAACATGTCTTCCGCACGTTTGATGCCAATGGAGATGGGACTATAGACTTCAGGGAGTTCATCATCGCCCTGAGTGTGACCTCACGTGGCCGACTGGACCAGAAGCTGAAGTGGGCGTTCAGTATGTACGACCTGGACGGGAACGGATACATTAGCAAGGCAGAGATGCTGGAGATTGTAACGGTGGGTTTACTGTTATGGTCTGGTGTGTTTTTGTTTTTGGTCTGTGTCTGCTTTGGTTCCTTCTGTCTTTATTTCCCTCCATCCTTCGTTCTTTCTTTCTGCTTCTCTAGCTTTATATAGCCCTCAGTCTTTCAGTGGCCATTGCATGCCATCATGGTAACGCCGTGTTCCCTGGTCCTAAAACTACTCCTGCAGTGAAGCAACATTTTGTTCAGCCATCCACACCAGCTGCTACATCATATATCCATCTGCTTCTGTGTTCTGCACCATTTGACTGCCCGCAGCCGCTGTGTAATTTTAGAAACCAGCAGTTCCTCTCAGACGTCTCTAAGTAAGACTTGGCCATGGTGTATTTCTAGAAGGGAGCGGTCCTCCTCTGATCCTCATATTGACTCAGCACTACATCCAGCAACTGTGCGGTTCTAAGAAGAGCAGGCCCCCCCCCATATCGTTTCCTCAGCAGCTCCAGTGTTAGTTTACGACAAACTGACACACACAGGATCCTGGTCTTATTGGATAAATGGTTCAGACTTCTGTCAGAGCTTCAGACACACACACACACACACACATTCCCTTACACATGTTGTAACCTCACACATCATGGTGCTAAATTGAGCAGAGTGCTAAAGAATGTGTAATCCCATTCTCCAATTCTTATTTATAGTGTGACTGTGTAAAGTGAGTGGGTGTGTGTGTGTGTGTTTATGTGTAGGAAATTAGCACCAACCACCAACCTACTTGATAAATTGATGAGTTGATCAACGGACATTTTATTTATTATAACTAATTATTCATTTATCTACTACAAATGCCAAACATTTGCTTCTAAAATGCTGGGAGCTGCTTATTTCTTATCATTATATGTAATTAAATACTTTAAATTTTGTGCCTGCTGGTCAGACATATTATAGATTAAGTGATTGATCAACTAATCACTATCTCGGTGATGTATGTGTGTGTGAGATGGAGGCAGCTGCAGCTGCTCTGTTTGAACAGATGTTCCAATAAAAGGAATATTTCACACGTTCTAAGGTTTTAAGTGTGTAATAGATAGATTGTAGGAATGAAGACAGGTGCAGACGTCAATGGTTAAAAACAAAAGTTTGCAGCAATATTAATAAATACTAACAGCTTCTGCTTTAAATAGCTCAGAAAACCTAAACAGCGAGGCAAATACATTTGCTTTTCTTGGTTTATCTTGTATTTAAAAACCTAAACTACGCCTTTTAGACATAAATACTTCCTGTTTGTTTCTGTGCAGTCGAATCAGGCCCCAGAGCCAAACATAAATGAAAGTAATCTTTTATCTCGCTTCCTCCCAGAAGAGATAAGTTGATTGATGGGCTGATGCAACTTTCTTGATACAACCTTGCAGTCGTGCTTCTGGTCGGAATAACTGATATGAAATGTGATCAGAAACTCTTTATGGTTGTCTTTATCATTCGTATCATATGTGGCTCAGTGAAACTGTAAAGGTTTTTGACTCATATCTACTTTTTGAAATGTGTCCACAAAGGAGGTTCCTTTAGGTGACAGTGATGTAACTCACCGAAACAACTGTTTTTACAGAAGCAGTCAGAAACATAAGTAAGAGTCCATACTAATATTTCTGTTTATGCTTTCTGTCTTCAGGCTATTTACAAGATGGTTTCCTCTGTGATGAAGATGCCTGAAGATGAGTCCACACCTGAGAAACGCACAGACAAGATCTTCAGGCAGATGGACACAAATCGAGATGGTAAGCCTTCCTCAGACCCCTTTTCGCTCTGCTGCAGTGTTTTCTGTTGAAAGAGTAGCTTCTTTAAAGCATATAAATGAATGTCATTTAAACAATTTACTTTGGAAATCTACTTTATGAACACAGTGACCCATCAGATATTATTCGACAGTTTTCAGCCAAACCTAATTCAGTGTTGCCAGACTCTGAGCCTCGAACCCGCCCAGTAAAAGAGCCCAGTTTGCCTCTGGTCTCTGTGGAAAACGAATTACAAAAAGATTATAACAGTTCACTTATATGAACAGATGTACTTGACTTTTATCACAGAGCTATGACCGAATAATAATTTGAATAGGAAAAAAGTTTCAACCTAGTTGTAATAAACTGAAATGACATTTGGTTTTGTCGGTCATCAGTTATCAGTCTCTGCATGTCGAGCCTACTGAACTCAGAGCCCAGTCGATCTCATTCATACAACACGGAGGAGAATACGGGCCGATTTATTGGAATATAGCCTGACTTTTTGTCATGGGAAACCTGCCAGATTGTTCCATTAAAAAGCCCAAATAATCACAAGCTGCCCAAAACCCCCCAATTAAATAAAAGTAAGTGGACAATCACTCAATCTGGCAACACTGGTCAAAATAGATGCACTCTAGCAGTCGTTGAAGCTACTTAAATAACATAATTAACTAACAAAAAATGTTTCGCAATGAATTTTATTTAAAAGATTTGCTAAAATAACGTGTCATATGACCTCGGGGAAGATATCTGCTCTTTATTTTCATTTCATTTTAATTTGATCTTTCATTGAAAAAAAATTAAAATAAAAAGGTTTGATAGAAAAAAAAGAAAATGGCAAAAAACTTAAATACACATACTGTATGTGAGACTGTGGAAGTGTATGTTGAAGTTTAGTGTGTGTGTTTGTGTTGTTGGTGTAACAAAGACAATATTGCCAAAGCATCTGGTAATATTGAGATAAAAAATAAACATAAAAAAGCTATTCATAAAATCAAGAAAGTAGAAGAAAACTTATATACACATATGTGTGTGTGTGTGTGTGTGTGTGATACGCCAAGATATGTATTTGTCATATTCAGTGATGTTTTATTATGTGTCCCTCAGTTTGTGACATGCAGTCACATATTGTGCAGCTCGGTCTGCTGCAGGTCCTTCTCCTAATATAATCGGTTGCTTTTCACTGTCAGTGAGATCTGTGAAGTTTGGGATTAATAAATTACATTTCTTAAAGTATTCTTCTCTGATATGATTTTATCTGTCACATTTTAAGAGGAAGTGCACCTCTGTCTCTACCTCACCTGTCGTGCAGTGACCACAGACTCTGTACTCTGTGGGTAGCCAGGACTTCTTGTGTTGTCCTCTCTCTGTGGCTGGACTGTGGTCACTGAGTCTGTACTTGGTCAGGATCTGTCTCTGCTTTGGATCTCTGACAGTAAAGAGATACACACACACTCTCTCTCTCTCTCTCTCTCTCTCTCTCTCTCTCTCTCTCTCTCTCTCAGGTAAACTGTCCCTTGAGGAGTTTGTTGAGGGAGCGAAGAACGATCCCTCCATTGTCCGGCTGCTTCAGTGCGATCCCAGCAGTGCTGGGCAGTAGAGAACTGGACTTTTCCCAATCGCAGTTTGATTAATTTAACACATTTTCAAAATCACTCCCAGCTGACCCACCTGAGATTGGTGACATTTGATCACTTGAGCTATAGAGGTACATGCACACACACACACACACACACACACAGCCAACATTCAACTGTACATACTACAAATACCAAAGCCTGATGCATATATAATCTTTCATACGCCCACATGCACATACTGTACATGCGCCTCTATGCCTGGTCAAAAGCTACAGACAGCACGGGTCTCATACACGGTACAAATATCACCCAAAGGACTGAGATCCCATCAAAGACTTGTTAAACACTGAATCAAAGCTGTCTGAGAAGACGGCCAGCGAGGATAATCCACCAGATTCGTGAGGTACATTGAGCCGAATCCAAGTTCACTGTTTCTTTTTATTCTTTATTTGTTGTTGTTTTTTTAACGCATTCTTCCTTTTTTAAAGGAATCATGCTCATTATGTTCTCTTAAACTGACTCGGGTTGTTGTGCGATGACGGACAGATCTTTACAAAGTATTGCAATACTTGTCCATTTTAACACTGGATGAAATGAAGTATGTGAGTCTGGGACTACACGTGTTCACAGCTTACAGTATGATTTATGTAGACGGGAGGTCTGGGAAATTTAGGTTTTAACCATAGAAGAACTTTAGAAAAGAAAGATGATTTTTTTTTTTTTTTATGTGTATTTTGGAGTAATGTTACATCAAATCAAAACTGACTCAGATTTGTAAATGAAGGGGAATATTTTGACTACAGATTACAATCATCTGTTTTTTTTGAAAGTGACTTTATGCCAAGTTCTGTGTCCACACACACACAACACACACGAATCTACACACACACTTTTCATAAACACACTCATTCACACATTCATTTTACTGATGAATACATGAACTTGACATATGTATATAAGCCGAGCTGTGATTCTCATTCTTCAACTATGGTTCAACAAGTGTATCAGCAAAAAAAAAAAAAAAAAAGTTAGATGTTATATGAATATATAGTATGTACTTATATATTCTTTTACTCTGTGATAACATTGTGGAGATTTGCTGCAATGGAAGAAATTCACTTTAAAAATTTTGACGTATAAATTATTGGAATGTGATGATGAACATTTTATTTTCTTTTACTTGACGAATATGATATGAAAGAAAGTTGTACAGTATATTCACTCATATATTTATGCTTGAGAGGTTAAAAAGGAGAGGACCACACATATTGCTATGCATTCAGCTTTGCATATCCAATGCTACATTGAGAGAGAAAATGGCTCATCTGCACCAAATTTCAAATACAACTGTAATTGTAAGACAACTTGAGTGCTACTGTGACGACGGAAATTACAGATATTTTTATCACTATGACACACAGTAAGAGACACTTAACTAACAGAACAAAGCACTGACGTTGGTAGCGATTAACGGCAGCATCCACCAAACCTCACAGTGTTTTTGCAGGATTTACTGATAGCTCTTTACTGCTTCCATTCTGCTTAATGTACACCTGCCTGTCCCTGCTGGTCTGAAAGCACCATGAGATACAGTATTCACAGGCATATGAGTGATGACTTGGGGGGGGGGGGGGGGACATTTGTGATAAATTCTCTGGGCTTCTGCACATTTCAAGTAGGTGAACAGGTACTTAAGTCCCACATTTCACTTCAATAGCATCTTGTGGTCAAGTGCCAAATATAGATGAATTAAACAAAAGAAAAAAACACAGTATTGCATCCATTTATACTGTACAGTTGTTACCTGTCGAACAAAAAAACTTTGTCACTGTATCATTTTGTAGATTTTGTATTGTTGAACTGCATTATGTGTTCTGTGTAGAATGTCCCGTTTGTTATTCAAATAAAGACAAAATGGGGAAAATGACTTCTTGTCTTTAGACATAATTAGCCATGCCAGCAGCGTGGCTCAAGGGATGCTAATGTTAGTCAGTTGGACCACATTGGTCCAGACTGAAATATCTCAACAATCATTTGATGTCATTACATTTCATGGTTCCCAGAGGATAAATCCTGATGACTTTTCCTCTAGCACCACCATGCGGTTCATATTTGCGGTATTGAGTGAAATGTTATGGGATGGATTACCATGAAATTTGGTATGCGCATTGTGTTTCACACAGGATGAATTTTAATACATTTGGTGATCAATACTTTCTAACCCAATACCTGCTAAACTAATCACATCCCCATCATCCTCAGCTGTACTTATGTTAGTGCTAATTTGCAAATGTTAGCATGCTAAGACGCTAAACTAAGATGGTGAACATGCTAACATAATACCTGTTCAATATGTAAACCTGTAATATCAGTATATTAGCATTGTCATTGTGAGCATGTTAGCATTTAGCTCAAAGAAACCAGTGCCCAATGGTATAGACTCACAGAGCTGCTACTAGCATGGCTGTAGACGTCTTATTTTACCAAAAAATGACTGTTGAATGTTTATATCTTTATTCATTTTTCAACACAAACACATGAGAACTACACAACAACCAAGTGCCATTTGTCACCCTAAGTTGTTTACAGTATATACCATCTCATGTAAGGTCCTACAAATAAACGCCTAGGCTATTTGTTGACATGTAAATAGTACAAAATAGCTTAAAAACAGAGATCAGCCATTTAAAAACTCCTTGAGTACTCTTAAAGAGGGTGAAAAAAGTCACTGAAATGTGAAATTCATGGATAAATTGCTAAAGAAATGCGACACATTGTCGTTAAAAGCATTAATAAATAACACTAACAAAACCAAAGGCTGGCATGCAAAGAAGCTGCTAAGTTACTTAGGACCATCTAATTCAAGCTGCGGCTACATACAGTACATCAGGCATTTCATGAGGCTACTCCTGATGTGTTATTTGGCAAAAAACACTGTACAGAATGAGAATAAAAGTACAAATTCTTTTATACAGTAAAAATGTTCAGCAAAAGTGGAGGACATGGATCTGCACTCCGTCATTTCACCTCACAACATAGAGGGTGAGTACACTGAGGAAGTAAATATAACCAGTTCATAAGAATTTCTACAATGTCCTCTTTTTATTTGCGCCGTTGTCCTCCTCCTGCACAGAAAGTACGACTTGCTTCATAGTGTAACAGTGTCAGAGGGATCAGGTGCAACGCCACCAATGGACTGTCTCCAAAACAGTCAGTCAGCTTATCAGCCAATCAATAGCAGCCTCGTAGATTTCAGCCAACCAGCAGTCACAGCGTCTCTTTCGTCTCTACCTGCAGCCCTTCAGGTCGGCTGACGAGCTGTCAGATCTCCGTCAGCGTGACCTTGTAGGCGTCTGCGTAGCTCTCCATGTTGAGGATGAAGGTGTCTTCGTTGGAGTAATGCTCGATGATGTTATCGTCCATGTTCACCAGGATCCTGACACAAGAGACACTTAAAGTTTAATTTTATCTGCATAACATGAGGCGCCAAATGGGCCTAAAATTGCAATCTGCTTCTTCTTCACTCACCCTTTTTTACTTTTCTTGTACACTTTGGCTATCCTCTCCGTGGGCACGCCGTATTTCTCTGATATCTACAAATGACAAGTGAAAGCAATTTGTAAACAGGCGCTCTGCTGCAAACAATATTGTGTCATTGACATCGCTCTCACATGTAATCAGAGAGGCACCACTCACAGCATCCATCAGGCCTCTGAGCGTGGGAGACTTCAGCATCAGAGCGTCAAACACCTCGTCCATCTCCTTTCTGACGTACAACAGCACTGCAGAAAGAGGAGGAAGAACAAACCTTCAGCTGTTAGCTATCAGTTTATGTCATTTATTTGGAGCCTATATAGTGTAACACTTAAAGAGAGTTTTGACTGTCAGGCTTTTCTCTGGGTGTTTGTCACATTCACTGTCTAAGGAATGTGGCTTTGGTCTATAACACTGGCTACTTATTAATGTCCATTTCCATTAACAAGTGATTTTTTTGATCACTTCTTCTGTTAATCGATTAGTTATTAAACCTCTATACGGCCAAAACTAACAACAAATGCCATCACAAGTTGCCAAAGTACAAAGTGGTGTCTAAAAATCTGCAAACAAATGTCAACAATTGACAGCTTGATTACTTTTTAAACATTCTCGGCATTTCCAGCATCTCAAATGTGAGGATTTGCTGCTTTGCCTTTGTTTTAGATCATTGTAAATTTGTTTTTTTTAATTGAGTTTGTTCTTATTTTTTGACTGTCAGAAAACAACTGCCAATTTGATGACATCACCTTGGGCTGTGGGTAATTGTAATGGGTGTTTTTCACTACTCTTAAATATTTTATCGACTAAATGATTCATCGACTCATCATAGAAATAGTCTAAACTTCCATGACAGCTAGACACCTAAGGAAGATTGTGTGACATGATTGAAAGCTCCAAAACAGCTACTAAATGGACCGTGCAGGGAAACAGTTTAGTGTCACTACTTTTTCCACGACCAAGAATGAACTTTGAGTCACAAATGTTACGCCAACGTGACCTTACACAACCTTAAAGTGCTCAGAAAAACTTTAAATTTGAACATCTACAATAGCAGGACAACTTGGCAAACTCCGCCTGCTACGGAAGCTCGTGTGATTCAATCAAAAGCTCCACAACAGGTAATAAATGGATCTTACGGTGAGATTGTTTTGTCAACAATCAAGGGATTAGTTGATGAGGAAAGTAATAGTCGCAGCTCTAATTTACAATAGTTTGAAATAACTTCTGAGAAGCTGTAAGCAGAGTGTTATTGTGCTATTTTTGCAATATAAATGACCGTAGAAATGAATTTAAAAAATAAACTGATAGTCAATCCTGAAAAGGGACAACTGGACCAAAAGAGTTTGAGCTGAACTGGGCAGAATTTATCACTCGATCAGGCTTGGTTTGATAAATACTGTTACAAACTACCATTTCCCAAATCATTAGAAAGTTTAAGCTTTAGTCTGGTTTGTGATTGAATCAGATATTTCTCCGGTGTTGTCCTGCACTGATGATTTCTTGAAGTCATTTAAACAAAGACAGAAAAGAAAGAGCGACACACAGAGAGAGGAGGAAGTAGCAGCCATCTTGTACCTCTCTTGTGTGTCTCCTCTTTGATCTGTTTGTGAGGTGACGGACACAGATCTTCATCTGACGGCCTGAACATCCTCTTCACCAGCACACTCCTAAAAAACAAACAAACAAAAACGTGTGTCACGTGCCGTAGACATTGTGTTTGCATTTGTGGTGACATACACTTCCCTCTATATGCGTTTGGTTGGTATCTGTACCTGCTTTCATTTGCATGCTTTATATTTGTATGACTGATGTAAATGAAAATGCTCATTTCCTGTTGATGCACACACTCACCCTTCTCTCTCGATCTCCTCTGTGTTGAACGTGAACACCTGGAAATGAAGCATTAATGTATTAATGCATGTTTTAAGCTTAATGCGCTAATAAAAACAGTACTCAGATCTTTTGCTTAAGTAAAAGTACCAATACAACAATGTAAAAATACTCCTTTACAAGTAGAAGCCCCGCATTCAACTCCCACTTAAGTAAAAGTACAGAAGTATTATCAGCAAAATGCACTTAAGTACTCATTCTCCATAAAAATGGCCGCTGAGACTGATAGATTTATTATATATTACATGATTAGATTGTTAATACTGATGCATTAATGTGCACGTAGCATTTTACTGTTGTAGCTGCTCGAGGTGGAACTAGTTTTAAATACTTTATATACTGTTAAAGTAGGTAGTTTAGTCCGGTGGTTCCCAACCTAGGGGTCGGGCCACTCCAAAGGGTCACAAGATGAATCTGAGGGGTCGTGAGATGATTAACGGGAGAGGAAAGAAGAAAAAAAAACAAGTTCTGCTACACAAATTTGTATTTACTTGTTGGCCTTTTCTCTAATCTTTGCTTTTTTGTGAAATATATTGAAGACTTTGACCTCTTTGGGCATCAAACAGATATTCAGTTCAGAGGGGAAAACTCACTTTGGGGGAACTGCTAACAACTCATAAACATCTGAAATGTGACAAGCGGCCCCGATCACACTGCCTTTTTGTAAGAGGTCACAAGCCAAATAGGTAATTGGTAACTTATACATGTAGTGGAGTACAAAGTATACTATTTCCTTCTGAAATGTAGCTAAGTAGAAGGTCGCAGAAAATGGAAATGCTCAAGTGAAGTACAAGTAGCTCAGAATTGTACTTGAGTAAACATACTTTTCCACCACGGCTGAAAGGATGTTAAAACCAGAAAAATGTGTTCAATGTTTTGATGTGGAGCTGAAATGCAGCCATTCTGAATCTAAGCTGTGGCTCCAATTTCACCTCTAAGCAGATGAACTCAGCTGATAGGAAGCAAGTTCTTCCCCTTTTGTTTATAGAGAGGAATGTGTTGTGGAGGTGACCTACCTGTCCGGCCCTCTGCAGGTTGCCAAAGTGAACGTCAGGGATAAAGAGTACGGGCTGAGCCTCCAGGTCGGTCATGGTCTTGAAATAGGTGGTGTCGGACTTCTTGGGAACAGTTATCATGCCCACACCTCCATCTTTCCCTGGACACCAGTGAAAAAGAAGATTCAGAAAAGAACAGATAGATTTTACCTGACACACAAATGAATACCTTGTACTCACAATTATCTACAAGCAGGAGAGGGAGCTGTATTCAGCGTGATTTCATGTAAACAAGAAAGCATTTTATACCTCTCCAGTCCTCATATGGCATCCTGGATCTATAATTTTCTCTGATTTTCATGCCAGAATTTTACAAACAAAAGAAATGTTCATGCAGCTCAAACCTTTTGACTTCTTGCGGAACAGTTTTCTCTCCTCATCCCTTATTTTCCTCTCCGCTCCCTGAGAAAAACAATAGACAGTGAACACATCAGTTTGTGGACGTGATACAAGCCTACTTCAAACACACTTCTCCCCTGACAAAATGAGCAATCACTGCCTCATTTCTGTCGGACAGAAAAGTCAGATGGGAGGCTCTCACTTCATTATATGGTGTGAATATTATGTCCAGGTGTATCTGGAGGCTCACTGTGCAGGTGAGACCACTAGAGGGAGGACTGATGTCATGATTTAACTCCCTCACTCCACCTGAATGCTATGCAGTCAAACACACTGTCTGTAACACATTTACAATACATACTGCAGCATTTTCACTTTCTGGTAAAGATCCCAACAGACACATTAAAAATAAAAAAAACACAAACTTTATTAATTGCCATTATTGTCATATGGATCCAGACAGATCCAGACAACTGAAAATATCTGACAGCAGGTTTAGAGCTCTTTTACTCACAGTGGACGGGACAAAGCAACTTTAACATGTCCTCTCCAGAAAATGCATTATTGCCAAATATATCGCCATGAATGCAGCTTTAGTTTACCTTTTCTGTCTTGTGTAATTCATTTTGTTCACATGCAAACTGCAGTTTATTTATTTCCCAGTGGATGAGGAGGAGGTTGAAATAAAGCAGCATTCCTCCTTGTAAGATGACACGTTTCAAACCACATAAAAATATCCATTCATATTGACAACAGGGAGCACCCTTGCCAGTGGATCAGAAAATTAGTTGATAACTATTTTGATAATCAACTGATCGATTCATTTTTTTAAGCAAAAACAACAGGAGACAACAGGGAGCAAAAACCTTCATCACAATAAACCCCCAAAATGTTTACTGGCATACAAATGGTACCCTTTAATGGACATTAATTTACCAATAAAATGATGAGACCTGGATCCTTATACCTGATGGAGAGGAAGTGATTTCTTACCTTGTCACAGAAGACCTTGATCTGTGAGTAGGCCCTGTGCAGCGGCTTGTTGCTGCGGTTGTTGTAGCTGTACGTGTCGATCTGGATCATCAGAGGAAGACCCTTCACCCCTTTCTGAGAGGAGAAGTCTGTGCTCAGACAGTTGACCGTGATGAAGATCTGCCAGGGACACGGAGGAGGAAGGGGCAAGAGAGGTTTACATGCGTCAACTGAAACTGTAATTATGAATTTGCTGTTACAATAAGTAACAGCTAGGTTTGTTTTTCTTCCACTCTTTTCTTTAGAGGAATGTTTTTCATTCTTTTGTACGCAATTTAACCCACAAAAACATCCACAACAACTCAAAATGTTGATAAGCACAAATAGAAGCTGGTCCGTGAACGGCGTGGCTTGGAACACAAAATGAAAAAACATCTATTTGGATATTTTTTTTGTGGTTGAAGAACAATTTTCAAAACTATTTTTTAGACGGATGCTGCGACCTTTAAAGTGTCTATTTCAGATGCCTGATGAATACTTTTTTGCCAAAGACACAGTTCAAATTTAAAGATTGTCTCTGGAGAGATACATGGCTGTTGAGAGTTTCTAATGTATTTTTTTCTCTCTGAGAAACACAAACAAAATGCCTTTCACCTCTTTTTTGCGTTTGGTTGGCGGCAGAAGTTTCAGATATCTCATAATCCCAGTAGATAGAAATCAAAACTACATGTTACTGCATGGTTTCACAGCACTGCGGATTAGTGAAAAACTGTGTCTTTTTTTGTTATTTAGACAAAAATGACCCTTTAATAAACTGGCAACCACTGCTAACATTTGCTACATACTGCAGGGTTTCTGCAGTAACATAACAGCGTTGTATTTCTGCATTTATTTCTGTATTTATCTACAGTTTCCTATGTATTTAGACCTTACAATACCTTACAAGAGCTACATTTGTGAATTTCCAATATATATTTGCATTATAAATCACAGACGTGGTCTATTTGATGCCATTATGAGCTCTGGGAATCCCTTTTTACAAACATGTACCCTGATGAAGGTCTGGTGACTGCAAGCTGAGTACAGTCTTCTTTCGCTGTATTTGATCTGAACTTTAGCATTGTGACGTGGGTGGAGAGATCATCTCAAAAAGTGTCTCCCCAGCAAAGACACGTATCACTTCCACTATTTATGACTCATTTAACTCAGCTGACCCGAGCGCTCTAACTCATGTAGAGAACATGTGGGAAGATGATCCGGGCACAAAGATCACAGATGATGAATGAGAACAACATATTTTTAGCTTGGTACGCTCTTCTTCCATCTGCGCACAACACTAATACCATACTCCAATACCAAATTCAATATAACTCTCCACTTCTCCCATGTCGGCTATGAAATTAAGGCAAAAATAACAACAACAAAAAAACAAGCTTCTTCCTCAAAATATACATGAAGTACAGAACTTGTCCTATAGAATCTGAGCTCTGGTATAGGACCAGATCTGGACCACAATATGTACACGTTAATCCACTGAGGTGTTTCTCCTTTGTTTATAGTCATCCCTGAAAACCGGATACTCTTATTTACTTTAAAGGTCTTGATGACTTGTCAAGAAGTTGTTCTACTCTCCCTGAGGCATAAAATAGGCACTCACAAGTTTTTTATTAGGTCTGAAAATAACATAAAATTCCCCCAAAATAAACTCGATCTATCTCTTTCAGGTAACCTATTTATTTTAAGACATTGCCAGCTAATTTTTTTTTGTAGAAATTGATGAAGACATCATTACACCTGTTCCCGTGCTGCAGCAGATATATTTAGGCTCAATAGAGTCACACAGATTAAGAGAAAGAGAGAGATAGATGTGGAGAGAGAAAGAGTCAATATTGGCCCAGAGAAGTGTGCTTGGATTTCCTCCAGAAACGTCTTTGTGCCCGGGCTGCTATTACAATGAGAGAGCCACATAACACACACAAACACAAACTGACTCTCACACACACATATAGTCAGTCACATTCACACAGAAATGAGGGCAAAACAAACAACAGAGGGTGGGGACGGGGATTGGTGCGTGTTGGCCCTCGGGGGCCTCTGGAGTTCAAACAGTGACGTGGCTGCATTTAAGGAGTGGCCACAAAGGAGTGGGCTTCACAAAGACCAAGTAGACAAACAGAGCACAGGTACACAACACTGCCCATCAATTTTATGGCGAACAGTCGGAAACGTACCAATCGACGTGAAAGGAGCTGCTTTAAGCGTTCAATTCTTGTCTTACAACAAAATGTTGCCGATTTAATTCACCATTTTTTAAGTGAGCTCTTGTGTGTTGGGTTCTTGCATCACATTTAAAACCGGTTAATTTGTCAAGTGAGTGCATTTGTTTGCCAACACTTGAATCAGCACAAAAAACCTGTCCCGCTGCTTTTTTTTACATCTACAACACGCCTCCAGCGAGAGTAAATATAGTAGGCCGGTTTCTGGGAAAATTACAGTGACGTTTATTTACTGCAAAAGAAAAAAAGACTGTAATATTTGTGGTTTGTACCTTTGCTTCTTCATTCACGTCCCAGGTGAAGGAGATGGCGTTGTAGGCGATTTCTTCGATGTTGCCGATTGTGTTGAAACTCTCCTTGTAATCAGCTGTGAGGACAAACAGAGGGATGGTTTCTTTCCGCAACCACAACAACCTTTCAAATGTAACTTCTGCTATAAAAGCATGCTCAAAAGGTGTCCCGAAGTATTTTGAGTCTAAGTATATCCAAGTTTGATGTCAATTTTACGATATCTGCTGTTTAAAAAACCTAACCAAACATCAACATACACAGCCAAAATTGGTCAATAAATGACATAAGCAGGTAGCTATTGTTTGTTAAGATAAGCAATCAAATGGCACGCTTCAATTTTATAAGATAAAACCTTATCTGCTTGAGCAAACAAACTCTCAAAGGCTTCAAAGGCAGTGGGAGGAAACACAGGAAGCTATCTGGCTCTGAGAACCATATTAAACGCCAGTCAGTTGAGCGTATCGGCTGGCTATGTTGACCTGTGTGACTACAAACTGAAGGGACTTTAAATGGCTGAAAGGCTCATATGTGCCTTGAGATTTTATTTAAATTAAAAGAAATCCAGCAGCGAGCAACAAGTGAATGCGATCTGAGAGAGTTACTCAATCAATTAATCAACTATTAATCAACCCAACCCAAGAACATATCATAACTACGGGGGTAAATTGTAGTTTTGGTGATGATGTTCAAGTGGAAAGCAGGACTGTTTTCTGACTGTGTAGTAAAGATCCCTATTTTCTTTCCTTTGTTTTCCACTTCCTTTGCTCACCTACCTCACTTCCTTTCCTCTCCTTTCCTCATCACTGATTAGCTCTTGTTTTCACCCTTGCCACCCCTCATTTACCTGATTAAGTTCACCTGACCACTCCTTATTTAAAGATTGCACTCCCAATCACTTACCATTTTGACCTTCCCATGGGGCGGCTGTTCTGGTAAGAGGAGTTTCCTACTCTTTTGCTATTGTCCATGTTAATTTAACTGAGAACTTTATATACATCCTTATTTCTTGAAGATGGACATTTGAGACTAATTTCTAATCCCTTGTGTTTTGTGTTCTTTGAGATTCAGCAGCCCATGTGTGTCTTTTCTTTTCCCTCTCTGTGCATGATGCAATCATTTGAGTTTTGGAGACCAATAAACCTTTGTTCAAAGGATTGAGAACCTGACTGCATCTTCCTTCCCATTCCGATGCATTCTGATTGGATGCCGATCTGATGATGGTCAACCTTTTATGCTGAACCTCCTAATTTACAGACTGAGATAATTAGTTTTCAAAATGTCAAAAGCCATGTTTAAGTAACAGCAGTGTTTGCTCACGGGAGTGTAACACTACAGAGCTGGTTTAGATCAGCGGACTCCAAATCACAACCCAAACCTGCCGGTTTTAATCTGATTTAAAGAATAAGGTTGATGTTCCAACTAAGTATTGCCTGTTGCCTTTGTAGCCAAAGCCTTATTAGTCTCCATCATAGAACTCCATTGTTGTCCATAAACTATTAAAAACACATCAATGAGCCACACAGTTGCGCTTTATCACAATGTTCCTTCATATAATAAACACATTTGAGTAAATGCTACATACACCATCCTGCTTCTGTAATTACTAAAGCTCCAAATGTTTATTAATCCGCATCTGAAAATGGTCCCCAAAAAATATACTTTATACTCCTGTTTGAGTAATGTTTGTTAAAAACTACAGTGCCCAGCTGTTAGGAGTTGACTTGGCCTTTAAAAAAAACATACTATATAAATGTGTGTAGCCTGTTTTACGTCGCCCCTTCCAGACGCTGGAAAGGTGTCTGGCGTTTCCGAACCTATTCGACCATCCTACAAGCACTTCTGAAGAAATATACTGGTAGCTTTAGTTTACGTCTGCCTGTGTAAGAAAAGATGACGGACATGATGTGGGCTGAAAGTCTTTGACGAAGCAGCTCATCCTAGAATAATTCTACTGGTCAATCTCAGAGCATCCTCCTCTCCTTCAGTGACCTCTGACCTCCATTATCCTAACCTGCCGTTAGTTCCTGGTTCTTTAGCAGGTGCACAAAGCAGCAGGGCAGGCAGCAACATGCCTATCTGCAATCCCCTGCTAAACCACCCCATTCAAATGATCCTCCATTCTGTGATGTGGCCCATGGGCATGATGCCCCCCCACCCCCAACAAACCCTCCACTGCTATTCAAATCAGCTCTCTGGACAGTGTCGGGTTACAGGCTGCATCCAGTGACAGGCCAACCTGTCTGTAAGGAGCAGGGTGGAGGGGTCTGTCATTTGACCTACAGAGCTGTTTGGTGGCTTAATGCATACTTTTGTGTTTTGGACTGTTGGTCAGACAAAACAAGCTATTTAAATGTCAGCTTGTGCTTTGGGTAATTGTGATGGACATTTTATGGACTAAATGATTGCTTGATAAACTGAGAAAATAATTCGCAGATTAATCAAAATAACCATAAGTTGCAGCCCTAAAATGAAAGATGAATACATAAACAGATTATTTTTCTATCCCCAGCCACTGGACTCTTTCAGTAATTAAAATATGTTAAGGGGTTTCTAAGCATCCTCGTTTGCAATCAGTCTTGGGGAACAATGTTTGTACAAAGTGAAAAGTTGAAAGTGTTTGTGCATTTCTACTGTATGAGCAGATGGGTATCGGTGTGTACACGCACATGTGTGATGGAAAAATATTTCAGTCCTGTAGGTTTACCTGTAGATGAACAGTATCTATGGCCCATACACACATACAAACGCAGACTCATTACACTGGCAAATGCCAAAGGGAATCATGCTAGATGCAAAGATAAAAAGATAACACACTTTAACAGGAATTGGCAGCTTTTTAAAAAAAACATTTCTCTCATGTCATGTCACTACTCGGATGCTGTTTAGCAACAAAACAGAATTGCTTAGATTCAGGAGTCAACTTATCTTAAGCAGTTAAAGTAGTTGAGTAGAAACATAATACTTATGTTTGCATTTTTAAAATGGTGGCTCCCAATCTTTTTCTTGTGACCCCTTAAAGGAATAATTGAACATTTTAAGAAATACACTTATTCGGTTTCTTGCAGAGTTAGATGAGAAGATTGATACCACTCGTGTCTGTACAGTAAATATAAAGCTACAGCCAAGAGACGGTTAGCTTAGCATAAAGACTGGAAACGGGGAAACTGCTAGCCTGGCTCTGTCGAACGGTAAAAAAATCCACCTATCAACACCTATAAAGCCGGACTATTTGTTATTTAGTGAGCTTTACTGGCAGTTATCGTTGGGCAGAGCCAGGCTAGCGGTTTCCCCTTGTTTCCAGTCTTTATGCTAAGCTAACATCTCCTGGCTGTAGCTTCATAATTAACAAAGATATGAGATTGGTATCAATCTTCTCATCTAACTCTCGGCAAGAAAGCTAAGTATATTTCCCCAAGTAACAAACTATTCCTACTATTACTACAAAACGATGTCTATTTGCGACCCATGAAAAAGTATGCATGTATCAAAGAGGGAAAAGACAAAAGTATCGAGTATTCTAATGGGAAGAAAATCCAAAAAAGTCCAAAACTTAATTTTGTGCATCTGAATTTTGTATTTTTCATATTTACTATCACAGTAACCATCTCGCGACGTCCAGGTTGGGAACAACTGTTGTGGCAGATATAAAGATGGGTCTGAATTGTAGGCTGATTTGTCTTGGTTCATGTAAATATATGAATTAAGATGAAGATCTAAATTGGGCAAGAATTACTTTCAACAGACCAAAACCAGCCAAGGCAACAGTGCGGCTAACATTCCTCTTCCTGTCCCAACAAGCTGTGTATGTGTGTGTGTTTCTCCCATCCACCCCAAGTCTCCAACATACCTCTGAATCTCTGCCTGGTTAGCAGGCCCAAGCTTGTCAATCCGCCTACAAGCTCATTCAACAAGGCGTAGAAAAAGCTCAAATTCAAAACCATCAACCGAAAAACACCGTCAGACAAAAGGTCAAAAGTTTTAAGATACAGGTATGAGGCTTCAGATCGACAGCATATATCCGTGGAAAATGCTGCGAGCGAGAAAGTTTGTCACGTTGTTTTGGATGATCAAGTTCATTTTCTCACATTAGTGTCAATCTCTCAGGCAATGTCAAGGAGATTAAAGGATTTACATTGTGTCCCAGCAACACCTAGACATTAAGAGATTCAGGTGTGTGTGTGTGTGTCTGTCTGGTGGGCAGCTGAACAGCCTCAGGCAGGCAGTTGGGTGGGGGCTTGTTTGCTCTCAGTTTGGTCATGCCTTGTTAAGTGCATTCCAGCATTTGCAATAACATAAATCTGTCATTGTCTTTGGGTTCATGTGTTTTGATTCCTTCACTTGGCCATTGAAGAATTTGCTGTCGTTCACATATAAACATGGAGAAAAAAAGAAAGATGGAGTCAGTAGTAAGTAAAGTCTTACCGATGTCTAAGACCCTCTGTTTGGCCGTGTGCTGCCGAGAGTGCCAGTACTTCCAGTATTTAAGCTGCTCGTCTCGGTTCTTGTCTTCACTGAACACCACCATGACGACACTCTGAGAAGGGGAACAAGACAGGGGGTGGGGAAAAAGGGCCAGATGAATCCTGATCAAATGATGGTCAAGTTTAGATGAACATGATTCAACTGAACCGGCAGCTGTGTTTTGAGATCTGGCAATGCAGCAACATCGCAAAATAGAAGTCTAACAAGGCTAGACACATGAACAGTTGTTTGTTTTAAACCTCCGAGAGTAGCTGAATTTATTTGGAAGAGAAAATGAGGTCAAATGGCAAAACTATGATCCAAACTATCCGTTGTAAACATCAATCACAGTTTACAGACTAATTTTGACCTGATGCTCTTGCTGTAGTTATTCAGTTTTCCTGTGTAATGAAGGATTATTACCAACATTTTGGGCGCACTAACTTTCAGTTTAACCTCCAAATAAAGTGATTTAATGTCTATCATGTGACCTCTCGTGATTCCTGCCCTGTAGGACTTCTAGTAGAGATGGGGCCGTGTTCCCAGATCTCAGCAGTTACTCTGAGTAAAATGTCATAACCACTAGAAAGGGCCAAAACTACAAAAATAAGTGGTAATAAACCAGAATTATCTTTTAATCTGTTGACCTGTCAGCCACTTCAGTTGGAGTCATGTTTGTGTCCACCTGATGGATATAAGTCCAGTATTTAATCTCTTTTAGCTCTGTTTTTGGTCTCCACCACCTTCTGAGGGAAATATCTGGATCTTTAGCTGTTAAATGCTCCTTTATGTTCATCAGCTAGTCGCTAACTTTGTCTTTCTGCAGTTTAGTGCTGGGCATTTAGCGTACAGTGGGATTATTAGAGCTTTTTCACTAAAAACAGCTGCCTCCTGCATCTGGAAACTACACTAATGAAAGCAGTGGGAGTGAATCAAAACAGTAAATCCAAAACAATGAGCTGACAGATGCTAAAACGCTCCGTAGAGCTGAGAGGAACTGCAGAGTCTGGCGATTATTTCCTGTGGGTTTGCCACTATGAGCGATACGTTACACATAGTTATTTAATCCATTGTTATTATGAAAAAATAGATTAGAGCAGCGTTGAAAAACATGCAGTCTTAAGGTTTGGTCATAGACTTAAATTACACACAAAAAGAAATATATCTTGGTATTTTCTGTGGGTACTATATTAACTACAGCTGAATCAAAATAAGACTGGGGTCATGAAATGGCAGAAACTAAGGTCAAGTCAAAAATAAAATGAAGGTAAAGTTATAAGACTGAATTGATCAGCTCACCCGGACTTTGCTGATGGGGTGACGGAGGCGTTTATTGGCACTGAGCTCGTTGAGCGTCACAGCGTAGAACTGGCCTTTGTTCAGGTAGGTCATCGGCCCCTCGCCCTGCTTCTGACGCAGCGAGCGAGTGGCGTCCAGCGTGTACTGGAAACTTTCACTGTACACACACACACACAAAAACACACCCACAGAGAATGATATGTGATTACACATAACAAGGCGGGATGGGGGTACAACAACACACACTTTTGCATTCCTTTGTGGATCACTTCAAGTCAGTGTTTTGATTTCAAAGAGCACCATGTTTAAATATTTACACTATAACATGTAAGGATTATCGTGCTGTAATAACGAGTAGATGAAATGACTGTATTCTGAGTGACTTACACTCCCTCCTGGTGAAATAAGAAGTCATCTGTAGCCAGAGAGGAAGGTGCGTGGTACTTCTGTTGAGAACGCAGAAAACACACAGAAAGAGGAAATTTATTTGGGCACAATGACAGGTTCATTTAGCCTGAGAGGAACTGGTTCAACAATACTGCAAATGAGAAGAAAAAAAACACACCAACAGTTCAGCAACAGTATTGTCATGAATAACATGGAGATTTCAGGCAAACAGGGAACAAATTCAAATTCAAAAACTACTTGTAGATTCCTGTTCCGGTAATGCACCTTTGGACTCTCAGGTAATCATATTTAAACATCTGTCTTCCTATAATCTGTCTACATTTCCCATAGTGCAACACCTTAGAGGGTGCCTGATCATTCATTCAGCTGTGGTTTGTACTGTATGGGCACATGGAGGAGGATAATATTAATAGAATAATAACAGCAGAACAAGTTTTTCCAGTCGTGAAAAAGTGACTGAATGTGAATGAGTCTCGACAGAAGCAGTTGCTGTCTGATTGTGAGGAACTAACACCAAAATTGACTGAAACTAAAAACATCTACTTCAGACCCAGAAATGCACGTAATAATACAAATTTTGTGTTTTAAGGCACTGAGTGGTGCCCAACCTTTTTGGCTTGTGTCCCCTTAAAATGAAGCATTGTCTACTTGTCTGACCCCTTGTCGTGGGTTTAATATGTCTACGAGTCATAATTAGTATATAGTATATAGCAATCTGAATTATTTTTTAAGCTCTGTAAGGGTACAACTGTCCAGTCTTTAACAAGAAAAGAGGAATTATTAGAGAAAAGTCAGAAAAATACACACGATTTTGTCACTTTAATTATCTTATGACCCCCCCAGATTTATCTCGTGACCCCTCCAGGTTGGGAACCACCGTTTTAGGGTATATTTTTCCTCTACTGTAATAACATAGTGTCTGTTCAGACTATGACATCTTTTCTCACCCCGTCTCTCTCCTCCTCGTACGGGCTGTCAGGCGGACTCTGCTGGTCTTCTTTCCCGTACGAGCTGTGACTGACGGTGGTCACCTCATACGGACTCTGTTCGTAAATCACCCTGCCCGACTCTTCTCCTTCCATCCTGTAGTGAAGCCCTGCTCCCGTCATGAAGACGGGCGCGTACATCTCGGCCTTCACCACGGCCACGGCTGGCGAGCCTCCATCCCCTGACGCCGCCACTGTCAAGCTGCTGAACTGCTCCCGCTTGGTCTCCTGGTGCTCCGTGTTCAGTGACAGGTTGACAGGAACAGATTTGAGGACCTGGACACGGTTGTCCACTGTCTCCACCTCGCTGTGGCTGCTGGGGTTGCTTGGCAACGTAGACCTGAACAAAAACATGGATGACATAGGATTTGGGATGTATTTTGGACATGTTGACTGATTATTTTTGATAACTCAAATTATGACAGATGACCAGACCTTTAATTTGTATGATCAGCAGGCAAAAATTCCCTCATTTTATAACAATAATAATAATAATAATAGGAAACAGAGGCAAGAAGGATGTAAAAAGACATACTACAACTTAATACACTTAATACTGTTAAACAAACAACACAATAAAAGAATCCTGTTTTTTTACTGTGTACAAAACTTAAAGGTTCCCTGTGGAGTTTTTGACCTCTAGTAGTGCTATGGAGCAGTTTTTTTATGAGTGGGTCCCCGTTTTGTTTGTCTTGTGCAATACACACTATTCTGCTGATCTACAGGTGACAGTAACACGGCAAGAAACGCAGCAAGGACAGGAAAGAAGAAGACTACAAGCTAGAAAACATGGATGTAAACGATGCAAAATTTAAAATAGTTTAAAAAATCGTCTTTGCACAAATATTCTATGAGGAAGGAAATGCATGTTTGTTAGACCTCAAGCATACACAAAATACGTTTATTTACAAGAAAATTCTAAAGGGCTCCTTTATTTATCTTAAGATGCATCATTACTCTTCCATTCAGAAAAATATTTTTCCCATTCAGCCTGAGAATAGGGCAATGTTCCCCTAATTACAAATAAGTTGCCTTTTTTTTGTAGATAAAAGGTTTTTGTTCCAAAAGCAGAGACACACTATATCATGAAATCTTTTGTATTTTCTCTTTTTTTCTGCTGGGATCAGGAGGTGTTTACTGGCCTCAGTCCAGCCTGTGCTTCTTTGATTCAGTATCAGTGCTTCAAGCGAAACAAGACTCACTCATCCGTGATATTTGCACACATACTAGAAGAGCTTGTCTCATATCACTATTATCTTCGGTACACCGTTTTTTATTATGTTATGGAAAATTGGGTTTTGGTTCTTAGAAAAACTGAAAGCTTTTCATATTAAACAGTTTTATATGTAATCGTATTAACCACAGGTGCAGCATGTCAAATGCTACAGTTACTGAGCTCCAGGATTTAATTCCACACATTGTTAGGAAAGGTCTGCTAGCAACTACATGTTTTGCATTTTTCCTACGTCTCTCTGTCTGTACATGAGCAACTTTGAGCAAGACACTGAGAGACCCAAATTCACTGACCTCTTCTCATGTTCCTCTGTCATTTCAGCGACTTTGGGAACTGGCAGAAGCCTCTTTTCTTTAGGCACCTGGAAGGAAAAAAGGAGGACGTGTGTCATGTTGGTCAACAGCATTCAAAACTTAAAGGGGTAGTTCTGGCTTCCAGTCTTTACTTGACATTTTTCTTTTTATTCCTGGAGATTATATACGAAGTCAGAATGTGTTGGATGAGTGACTTGTTATCATGTTTGATGAAACAGTAGAAAATAGCTGTCACCTTCAGGCCTCTGCACAATGTATTTTTAGCATTGGTGCAGTTAGAAATCAGTGTGTTGTGACTTCATTTGTTGGACTGACCAATATAATGCTGCAAGCATATTAATTTGGACTTTTAGACAGTCAGTTTGATTGGGAAATGTCAAGAAGTCTAAATTAATATGCCATTAAAGGACAAATAAATTGGGCATTCAATTATTTGTCTGTGCCTTTAGTTTATCACGTTTCTTTTTCTCTGACAGCCTCTAAAAAAACAGAAAACTGCTCCGCTGAATAATTATAGTTGTAAAGACTTATCTGATCCAGTCCTCAAGGTTTTCTGTTGAAGATGCAGTTTTCTGTTGTCTGAAGTTCAACTTTCAAGTAAATCTCAGAACATGCTTGAAAATGAAAATGAAGCTGTAAAAAATGTTGCTTCTTTATACTTTGAAAGTCACTGAAAACCACATACTGTATATTCATAGCTAGGGCGCCTAATGATATTAATATTTTCTCGATTAATCATTTTGTCTATAAGCTGTTAGAAAATACCTTCAGGCGTCTTGTTTTGTCTGATCACCACTCCAACACCCAAAGATATTCAGCTTATTATCATATAAGACAAAGAAAAGCATCAAATCCTCACATTTGAGAAGCTGGAACCAGCAAATGTTTTGGATTTCTTTTTTTAAGTTGAGATTTGATTATCTATCCAGACCTTGTAGTAGTCGTACAGCAGGCCCAGGGCGTTGGCGCTGTCCTCGTCCCCGTTGATGCTCATCATGGCCTTGGTGGCGGCTGTGAGCGGGTTCTCCAGGTACGACCTCCATGCCTCGTCCTCGCTGGTGTAGGCCCGCCGCACCGCAGGAAAGGAGCTCTCGTTGGGGACCACCACCACCAGACGCTTACTGACAGACACACATAAACATTTGAATTCAAAAGATTAGATAAATTAATCTGCTGGTTTAAGCTTCACAAGTGCTAAAATGTGCTTTCTTTCTGCTATTTAAAATGACTGATAATGGACATAAATTGACACTATAGCCCTTTTCATGCCCGTCTTGTGTGTGTACGTGGGTTTGTCTCTCTACTCTTTAGGCCCACTTAAGTCGAGATCACAGACCAGTTAAACACACAGTGTTGACACAACATCTCTGTGAACTCAGCCAGTCACAAGAGAGGCTCTGAAAGTGTCAACTTGCACTTGGAAAAGGTTTACACAATTAACAGTATTAGTATATGTCACGCCTTCCTGATAAGTCTGGGACGTAGTCAGTTATGATGTTGTAGCCTCGTACACGTTCAGTTTTCTGTTTTTGTTCATTTGCTTGTTGGTTACGACAAAGACTCAAACTGACATTGTTAAATCGATATCGACAGGAAATATTAATCAGGAATATCCTTACATAGGAAATGTTCTGCATGCCTTGCAAATAATAAATAGATTTACAACATGAAATGACTCATTTGAATTACTACTGTGGTTTCTCTAATTGACATTAACTCCTGTCTGCCAGATCTACCTGCCAAATACCCGCCTCTAATCTGTGATGTCATACTGAAGCAAACCTTTATAGAAAAAGATGTAATGACAGAAAAGAGGCATAAACAGCACCCAGGATGAGGCTGTAAGGCATTCTCTGCCTTATAGATGTTTTATTTAATGATTATCACATCATACATTTCAGTCTATGCTTTTATAGCTTTGGCAGAATGTTGTTCAAGTCAATTGATACGTTATCCCTGTTTTCACTATAGCTGCAAAACAAACTGTTTTTCTTTTATTGATCTTCCATGTATTACAAATTCTAGTCAGCTTCTTCATGGCAACCACGAGCTGATATGTGGGTGTAAGAGACATCGACATTATAGGGGATGATTATGATTTCAGCAGCAGAGTGACTTAAAAAAAAATCAGCTACAAGCAACCACATTTAGACACGTAGAGACATTTAGTTGTTTTAAATACACAATAATAATAATAATAACAATAATAATAGATCACAATCATCATGTTAGGAACAAGTGCCCTATTTCAGTAACTGCCATCAGTAATTTAGACTATTATTAATACAGTTATTCACATTTATAACTGTATTAAGACTATAACTATTAAAATTATTTAAAGCTAAATAATGGATGGGATTTGGTCAAACAAAAAATACAACAGATCCTCTGTAACATTTTGACATTTCTGGCAGCCACTGTGCTATTTCTGATATTAAGAAGATATTAAAAATCAGTAGAAATATTTTCAATCCCTCCTAAAAATAAATAAATAAATAAAAAGTAAGTAAAAATGCTTTTCTGATTGTGCTAGCTTTGACTACAGTACAAAGGTCACATCTTCTTCTTTAATATAAATAAAGGAGTTTCTGGTGTTACAAAACAACACAGGAGACCGACAGGCAACACGAACTGTCCTCATTCACAGGCAGGTTCATCGCGCACTGAAGGGCCTACAATAAGAAAAATGCAATGCATTGCAAAAGTAGAGATAGAACTCTGTTTTCATTCAAAGACGTGAACGTGTTTATAAAATCCAGTTGCACTTTGAAGGCTTTTCCATCAGTCAAAAATGGCGAATTCAGCTCAAACGAAATCCACGGCGCCAAGTTTACTTGTCAACTTTTCCTCCAGGGAAACAGTTAAACATTTGTCATAAATTTCAAAAAGCAGCATAACCAGAATCTGGCATTCTTTTGTATCATTTGATACAACCTAATTCCGTATTTAAAATAGCTGTTGTTTTTTAATAAATAGCGAGTAAAAAGAAAACACTTGAAAAAAGTGTTCTCCCTTCAAGTTGAAATCATCAAAGATCCTCTCCGCTGGCTCGATCACTTACTTGTCTGTCTCCTGTGACATATTTAGCTTCCTCTACGATTCTTCCTTGTGAAACTGGACTTTCAAGTCGGAGCAGGTAATAGAGTGAGTGAGCTGCCAGAAGTTGGGCTACAGGTAAGTCGACTTTTTTCGCCCCGCTTCTTTTCTCCCTGCCCCTCTCTCTGACTGTCTCTCCTCCGCTCCACCTGGCAGGTGAAGCCGCTTTTGTCCCCAGCAGCCAATCACTCTGCTTGTCTTGCGTTCAATTA
Organism: Maccullochella peelii; assembly: GCA_002120245.1. Classification (NCBI taxonomy): domain Eukaryota; kingdom Metazoa; phylum Chordata; class Actinopteri; order Centrarchiformes; family Percichthyidae; genus Maccullochella; species Maccullochella peelii. Next base: position 91,040 of record LKNJ01000437.1, read on the forward strand.
TGACACACATCAACATATCCTGCTGCCATGCATTTTAATATTTGCCTTGGCTTAGCTTTAATGGCAGCGGGTCAACTTTGGCTGAAATTCTTTCACTGTAAAAGAATTGAGAGGGTGAGGGCGAGTCTGCCGCTGATTGGCTGCTGCAGAGCGGAGCTCGGCTCTGATTGGCTAGTGGTTCAGCGAGGCAGGTAGAGGCCCACCTCACCTGCAAACAAACAAAAAGACTGCATTGAAGGCACCATAATGACACAGAAAACAAGGAAACACAGGCAGCTACTAAGGTTTTACGTGTAGAAAACGTCTCTGCCTTTAGATTTAGTTTTTATTCTGGAAAATAAGACCTTTATAAAAACGACGGTTAAAAGTTGTCGACTTAATGGATGAATGGTAGGACTTGATGCATGACTGCACAGCTTCATATATGGCCTCGGACTGACACACACATGCACAGGTTTTCTTTCTCCCACAGCCACTGATTTAACCTTTTCCCCCTCTACATTTTCATAATGACTTGTCTGTGTGTGTGTGTGTGTTTCAGGTAATCTCAGAGCAGACAGAAGGCAGGGAGGAGCCCTGTCATTAGCTGACACAATGCCATTGTCCCCTTAATGAAGCCATTGTATGAGGAGATCCCAGTGTTTGGGATTACCCCGCCAGAGCAAACAATGTGTGTGTGTGTCTTCTACAATGCTGGAGCGCTGCCGAGGTGGGGCGCAACAATTTGTGACTACTGACCCTAAATACTTTGTTTCCCCTCCTTTTTGTTGTTTTAATTATTGTGCTAGATAGACAGATGACTTTATTAATCCCAGACAGTAAACAACATAAGGACACTTTAAATGGTAGATAAGCAATACAATAATAAAAAAACATTTTAAAAAGCACTAAAATCTGAATTATTAAACTGAACCTAAACTAAAAACTCTAAATATAAAGTGCCTAGTAAAATCCTGTACATGATAGCTCAAGTTTAGTATATAATGGATATTTTCTCATACTGGGATGGATAAGTGGTTATGGATGTGATCAATGTTTGTCCATCAGGAGCATTTCACTACAAGTGTTCTTTACCATCAGAAACACAAATTGAAATACTACATAAAAAACTAAACTACAGTTAGTAGTAGTAGTAAGTACATTTACTCAAGTACTGTACTTAAGTACATATTTTAGGTACTTGTACTTGTACTGAGTATTTCAATTTTGTGCTACTTTATACTTCTACTCCACTGGAGATGTTCATTTCACCAAAGAGACATTTCCCCTCTAAACTTCTCAGATGGTTTCATTTAAATAAGTGTTCATGAGTGTTCAAGACCCAAAGAGATACAACTCTCCAATATTTCACAAAACAGCAAAAATTAGAGAAATGTCCAAATAGTGAATCCAAATTTGTGCAGCAGAACTTGTTATTATTATTATTTTTTCCTACCTGATTAATCACCACGATTGACCCCAAGTTGGGAACAACTGGACCAAACTTAGTGTTTCTAGCTGATAACATGTTTGTACTTTTACTTAGCTAGGAATGGAGTGTTTTTACATGGTGGTATTGGTACTTTTACTTATGTAAAGAAACAGTACTACTGTTCCACTACATTTTAGAGGGAAACAATGTACTTTTTATTCCACTACATTTGCCTGACAGCTGTAAAAGATCTCAGTACTTTTTTACAAACAATGCAGAAAAGACAAACTTCCCCTCAGCTGGATTTTCAGAAACGTTGAGATGTCATTTCCAAACTGGTTTGATGTCTTATGAAGGTGTTTGCATGACAAAATGCGGACCTTTTGCTTATGAATGCCTTCAGGCACTCTTGTATGGAAATCTAAAAATTCGTTTCAGATTCAGTTTAACCGTCAGTCTGTGTATGTTTGTGTGTGTGTGTGTGTGTGAGGAGCAAGCATGTGTGTTTGTGTGCCCTGCAGATGTTCTGCATGCGAATCACTACTATCCTCCCTTGTCTAATTTGTTTTACAGAGCACCTGGGCCTTTGCTGAGCCCTCTCTGTTGGACTATGTGTTTAAATGAAACTGCTAGATAAATACAGGTGGAGTCCTTTTCTTCCAACAACACACAGACAGAGAGATGAACAACACAATGAAAGAAGAGTAAGACAGACAAAAAACCCAATTTAAAGTAGGAGAGAAAAAAAGATGAATAGCTGATTGCCTGTATTCCAGGCATATTTCTATTCAACTTTATTACCATTTTTTCCCATGAACATGGATGGATTACTGAACTGGCCTACCAGGCACAGGCCCCTTGGGCCCCTGGATCTGTGCCCAGAGCCTCATTTCTTGTTGGAATGAAATGACTACAAAGAGACACAAAATAACTACAAAGAGGCACAAAACTACCACAAAGAGACACAAAGCAACTCCAAAGAGAGGCAAAGCCAAAACCAAGAGACACAAAACGACTACAGAGACCTCAAAACGCACACAAAGAGACACAAAACTTCCATAAAGACACTCAAAACAACTACAGAGAGGCACAAAACTACCATTAAGGGACACAGAACAACTACAAAAGAGATGCAAAACCACCACAAAGAGACCCAAAACTAGCATAAAGAGACACAAAACACAAAACTGGGAACAGCCCAAGGTGGGATGGTGGGGGCTTTTACATGCCTGTGCCCAGGGGCCCGTTGTCTCAAAATCTGTCCATGCCCATGAATCATTAACTCTACTCAGAAAACAGAGTGAGATTGTTTGGATTGACTTAATCAAAATAATGGTTATGTATAAGCTTTTCTCTTATCTGTACCATTCTCTACATGACATCTCCCAGCTGGAATGTCTGCCATGTGGCGTTATGACAGATGAATTAGTGCGAAGGTTACCGTACAAGCTGCCACAAGCAGGCATGGGCAAGACTGGAAAGTCAGGGGCCAAGAGCCACAGAATACCTTCCTCTGTGTGTGTGTGTGTGTGTGTGTGTGTGTGTGTGTGTGTGTCCCACTCTGTGATAGAGGTGAAAGATGTATCCTACATACCAGGAGTTTTTTCGCAGGGAGAAGCAGCTTGTCTGGACTTGGCCAGGATTAGGTGTCTGAGTCTACCTGCTTGAGTACAGAAACTCACAGCTGAGACAGAGACAGAGAGGTGTGGAGGAAGGTGTTGTCCTCCAGATGGACAGGATGTTGGGATGGAGGAAGAGGAGGAAGGTCAGAAATTAAGTAGAATAGTGGTAACTGGGCAGATTAACAGGCTCATAAATAAGCCATTTAAACAGGCAACTCTTCAAGACATCATTTTCATACTAATCAAACCGTTTTGTGAACTTTTGTGTCCCCCCAAAAAGTCTGATGTGTCACCTGATGGTTAAAGGGATAAGAAAGAAAAATGTATTTATGTTATGTATTTGGATTTTTTCTTCTGACTTTTTTCTTGTAAAATGATAAATCACTTCTTCAGGGCTCTAAAAAACATTCAAATGAAAAAATCCCACGAGAAAAAAACACTCCCTTTCAGTTGGTCTGCTCATAAGAGGGGCCACAAATAAACATGTTTTAATTTTAAGGGTATAAGATATCCTACAAAACATTATGCTGACAACTGACATGAGTACATTTTGTACTTTCAGCATTTCCTTACAGATTCCAGTGAGCAGATTTAGACCTCAATTCTTACTTTAACATTATATATAAAATCTATATGAAAAACGATTAAAAACATATTAGAGTCAGTACTGTTGTCTAATAAATCAGAAATTCCATAACTTTTGTGTTGAAACTGACATTTGATCGATCCAATGCTGTTGACTCCATTCACTAACAGCCACAGTTGGTCCAAATATCAGAGAGCTGCTGCTGTTAGTGAGGTCAGTGAGTACTGTCACCACCTTCACAATCAGCCTCTGTCTGACCGGCTTATGTCTGCCCAACAACAGACTTCACCTCTCCTTCAGTTGCACTCTGCATGTGTAAGTGTGTGTGTGTGTGTGTGTGTGTGTGTGTGTGTCGAGGTAAGAAATTAACTTTTTTCTCCCTGAAGGCATGGTTTGTCCTCTTGATGTGATTTCTCAGGGCATCTCAGGGTCAGTTTTAATAAAACAATGAATGCATTTGCATTGTATAACAGCAAAAAAAGCACAAAGTTTCTACCATTACATTTTTCTCCCTCAGAGATAGATTGATGTGTGATGTTGGTGGTTTAAAATGTCATTTTATGTCATTTTTTTCTTTCCCAAAATACATTGTAAAAACACCTGTGTGTGCGCGTGCTTGTGTGTGTGTGTGTGTGTGTGTGTGTGTGTGCTATATATGTCAATCAAGTCACGTGGTACAAGGCCTCTAAAGGCAGCAGTGAAAGTTACCAGCATGTGGATGTGTTGTGACTGTGTCATGGCTTGTGTACAGCCCGACTGGTCTGGCAACATTGTGGCATGTCACAGTGGTGTTGCAGCGGACTGTGGCAAAACCTGTTGGTTTGGAAAAAAAAAAAGGAAAAGTATGAGGTGGGAGCATAGAGAGGAAGTGGCCAATGGGGAAGTTGAAATCCAACTTCCTCTTCTCTCAACAGCCTCCAGAGACACAAGGAGGTCACACTCACGCCAGACAGCCACTGTTTCTCCCTCACTGTGTGAAGTTTTGTTACCAGGCAAGTTTCGGGTGCAAAGGGAGTCTCTACCCTGAAATGCATCTTAAAGAATCTTCCTGACCCTGGTTTAACCTCTTAAAAACAAGCTGATCCTAGATATGTGGTCATGCAGTTAGAAACATAAACCAGAAACTGCAGTTTATCAGCTAAAAGATAATTTGCAACAAAAGGATCCCTCAAAAGAAGCTTGGCTGAGCCGAAAGTGAACCTGAAAGTGCTTGTGGCGGGAGGAAAGGACCCAAATGGGGGAAAAAAATCTCAGGCTGTCTGCGGCAAACCCCTGCTTGTTCATACGCACAATGGAGAGGCAGGTAATATTCTCCTACACTATTGAATAGCTGACACCTGGAAGATTTGCTTTCACACAGGCCCTAAGGCTGGACAACCTCACCCCAAACCTAAGCTAGCAAGTCCCTGCACAACAACCTCCAGGGTTGGGGAACTTGAGCAATGTGCGGCTTTTGTCATTTTCCCCCCCGTCTTTCTTTTACTTTTTGCCCCCCTTCTGAAAGCATAATCACACCCTTCTCTCTTGAGAGATATTTCCCTCTTTCACAAAAGACTGAAAGGATTGTCTCTCTTTTCTTATGATGAGGAGAAAAAAAGCAGGAAGGTGAAGGGGGACACAATGGCTGACTGGAGACTTATCTCACAATGATAAAATTTCTCTCAAGAAAGTCATGACACCGTAACTGTCGGGAAGATCACCAACAGCAATGAGTGCTGTAATGATTGTTAGTGAATAAAAATAGACACATACACACTGACTTCTGGACTTCTGTTTACATTCTTCCCAATAAAGACAAATAAATTAATGTATCACAATTAAAAAGATTGATTTCACTATTTTCTTTATAGACAGATTAATATTTTGGTGCAGCATGTGAGTCTGTGTTTCCATCATGTGATAACTGGAGTTGCAGTTCATTTACATATTAGCTGAATTTAGTCAAATACTGAGCCGAGGTGAACAGCTCCACTGTTCCCACCTGACAGTAAAACCACAGTCTCAGATAGAAAAGATAAATATCTAACGCAGTCCCATGTCCCACATTATGGTCTGTACAGGTCACGTTGCAGCATTGTTTGTATAGCTGTGATTAAAAATAACATGTTAATAAAACAGTACTTACCGAACCAGCAGTGCATACAGTTAAGTCTTTAATTTGAGACTGTTAATATGATAGCAATAATCATTACTATTACTTGAAATGTATCAGTATTGTGTTCGTGTTGTCTTGGGTGTGTTGGAGCTCTCATAGTCAGTCTGTGAAGCCAAGCAGTGAACATGATGTGGCTGCTGATAGTGCAGCAACACTCGCAGCATGATTTAACACTGATGTTTGACTGATATCTCCCACAAAACACACACACTGAAACATACACCAGCCCTCCATACCTGCCCCCTAGTGTTGCTTTGAGGAAACAGCTCTTTCATTGCTTACATCTCACAGCTGGTGATGGTGCTAAGGGTTTTGGTACTGCATGCACTAAAAAACAAAAACAAAAATAATATAGAATACTGTAAGGTGCAAATAATCTGACAGAGAGCACAAAGATAAAGTTAATGGCCAAAATGTCCACTTTTGGTGTAACTTGGTAAAACACATTTGCAATTTAGAAAAAAACAAAGTGCTTCCCAATGCAGAGAAATTGACACTGAACCAATAACATAGATCTGCAAAATAGAAGGACAAATATATAAAGCAGTAATAAAATACAATAAAATAAAGAAGTAAGGTAGCAACTGAATGTTGGTTAGTTCTTGTGAATTTTGTTTATAGACTTCCCACCACATACACCACTAGGAGAGTAGTAAATTCTGCTCGTCACCTTTGGTTCTGCAGTCTAGATAATTGAAAGCATCTCCAGGTATTTTGCATGGCAGTGTCTACGGCTGAAACAAGTGTGAGTGTTACAGCTGTAAAAGTGAGAAGTGTACGTATCCCTAATATTAGATGCTCTTTTAAAAGAAACATAACCATTAACAAATAGAAGAAAGTGCATTGTTTTTGCACACAATCTCTTTCTCAAAGTTGTTTTGATTGCAAGCAGACTGTTCCAGTCCCACTGCAATTGTTTAAAGGTAAAATAAATAAAAAAGAATTTGATGGGAAAAGTCTTCCATCTCCAAATGCCAGGCCTGTATCCGCAGGTACGTTTTATGCAGCTTATCATGCAGTGATGAGGACAGCAGCATTGTGAATAAAGCAGTGGATAAACCATAACTTCCAACTTGGGATCATCCTGAAACATTTAATTAAATACATCTTATAGTTTAAGAAATCTTGATTTACCCCTTTCCCCTAATTGCATTCAGATTGATAGCATTCTTTTTAATGTGTTTCTGCATGTCTTGATTCCCCAGTTTATGCAGATGTGTACTAACCAATCTCTGCCACTTTGGGGCAACATTGCTAATGTCATGTGTCTGCAGCATGGTGCCTATAGTCAGCCAGCCTTATGAGTGCATTCACGGATTCCTCCTATAATCGTAAAAATAGGATTATCCCACACATACTTCCATGGTTAATTCCATGTCTCAGTTATCTTACTCCCTACACTTGGCAAAAGCATTATGTCTGACAAAGAAAACCATAAGCTGGTTAACTCGGAAAAAATCTGAAAGCCTAGATACACGTTTATTAACCCATGAAACAGTATAAATTCTATTAAAGGCGAATTTTGCGAGTGTCTTTGAACGCAGCAATAGCCTTCAGCTGTCTGGGAACAGAGCAGCTGTCACACTTCAGTGTGTTCGCCCAGCAAACGACACGTACTCTTATTTTGAGAGGTAAGAACTGCTATCTTTTAAAGTTGTATAAGATATAACATGTCGCTGGTCGCTTTCCTTAATGTTACCCACAGGTGGAAAGAAATGTTGGTCATAAGGTTAGCCGGCTAGCTAACGAGATAGCCAGAGTGAGCTGAGGCTAGCATGTGGGATAACCCACGTTATAGCTGAGTGTTACCTGTTAGTGGAGGGGAAAACAAACTGTTGTGGCCTCAGTGACAATGAGCCAGGTGTGCTGTGATAAGTTACCTGTTGGTCTCACGGAGCGTAACAGGAGGACTTAACGAACAGTAAACGGAGAAGTGGAGAGGATATGAAATCTCGAATTAAACCAGTAGCTAACTGTTAAGTTGCTAATTCATCTGTATGTTCTCATTGTCCCTACATCTGAATAATTACATCTGATTCCTCAAGCTCTTAAAAACAAATACAACTAGTTTATTAATCAACTAGCCAACATATGATGTCAACACAAGTTAAAATACTGAGTTCTTAGCAGGCTAACCAGATTTTTCATAAGCTAACCAACGCTAGTTAACACTGACTATATTGCTGGCCACCAGCATACTATTTATAGACGTTGCTAGCAAAGCACGGCTGGATTACCAACAGGGCAAAGTGGGCAACTGCCCCAAGTCCCTAGGTCTTTAGGGGCCTTCAAAGCCTCAGGGTCACCCTCTTAATCCGAGTGTGGTAATTTGGGCATATGCACCACTAAATCTTATAAACTGGCCTTAAAATGGGTGCTGCATTATTACCTAACATTAGGTCCTTGTGTCAAATTCTAGGGGCTAATAGCTCATTTTTGCCCTGGGGCCCTTTTAATGGATTAATGTGGCCACACGTGCTTCCATTTTTTTAGGGGAACTCATTGTAGTTATGGACTGAGACAGATGCCCAAACCTCGACCTGGATCCACCTAAACCTTTGTCAAGGAAGGATCTCATTGAAAGTGTCCTACATGGAGTATGCGCTGGACAGAAGAAACTAGTTTATCAGACCACACAGTAAAAATCCATATTTAAGTGGCTGTGAGGGCAAGAGAGAACTTGTTTCCCTCCCTGATTCAGCTCTCTCACAGATGCCAATTGCAAGTAAATCTGTAGAACAACCTGTCTGGTCTGGTCCTTTTTCCAAGAAGCAAGTTTGTTATCTTGGTTTATTAAAACCTGAAACAGTTTTGTTTTTACGGTTTAACGGTCCATGTGTTAGATTTAAAGTGGCTGCAGGTTTTTATCCAGTTAACTCTGTAAACTTGCTTCCGGGTATCAACCCCTGTAGATTCATTAGGCTAAGCATTTCTAATGTTTGGTTTCCCGCATCCTGAATGTCTTTCATGAAGTGAATGACTCCTACCCTCATGTAAGTCAAGGTTTTATGGCACCAGCATTTCAGTTAAGGTTAAACTGGAGCTTTATCTTGTTTACTTTGCCTGACCCTGGCTGACTGGCTGTTGTTGGTTCTTTGCTTGCTTTTCACAGTGTGTTTATATCCACTAAACTTGTAGCTGCCTATGCATTGGCCCTGCAAAAGACTGATGGAAAATAATGAGAGAATTGCCTGGCTCATAAACAAAAATTTGTGATGTCACCTATATTTTACTTCTGGTATCACGGTAAACATGGTATTATGCTTACTGACTGACTTGTTTATGGTAGATGTGTATCAATAATAATAATAAGTTGCGTATGTCCACAACTCTGATGTGCATCAGTAAACATTAAGTCCTTTGTCCTCACTTCTTCCTCTTTAGGCTTTGCCAGAATGGCACGCGGGCATCAGAAGATTCAGTCTCAGCAGAAAAACGCCAAGAAACAGGCCGAGATAAAGAAGGCCAAGGGTCATGATCAAAAAACTGCGGCCAAGGCAGCGCTAGTGTTCACCTGCCTTGTGTGCAAGGTGAGTATGAAGTCTCAACTCTGACAAGCCAGAAGCCAAAACCTGACTCAGGATGGGAAAAGGCTTTTATTTTGACTCGTTATTCTAAGGCTTGTGCCATTTCCCCAAATTATAACACAATATTTGCTGGATGTATCGTCCCTTCCTGCAGTCCCAGATGCCCGACCCAAAAACCTTCAAGCAGCACTTCGAGAGCAAGCATCCGAAATCTCCTCTGCCCCCTGAATTAGAGGGAGTGGAGGCATAAATGGTCACCCTGGATACCAAACAGAGTTCTTCAAGGCCCTGCACCAGTTCTGCACCTGTTTCAGTCTGACAGCAATGGACAATTTTATCTAACCAACGTGAAGCAGTTAACTTCATTTAGGCTTTAACAGACCAGGTTGCCTTTAACACAATGCTTCCTCCCATCCAGTCCTGTTTTCGCTTGTGTTTAAATACACGGCGGGCTAGACCCAAATGCCGGTTTTAATTTCAGGGCCGCTGAAGACCTGTACCATCCAGGAACAATGCAAGGGGTGAATGAAGATTTCGTCTTTCATTCAACAGACTCCTCACTGCCCTGAGGTGTTGTACACATAGGAATATTTCTTGCTGCTAGCTTAAATTTCTTTATCTGAATCTTTGGTGGCTTGATTATCTGATTAAACTTTTATAGCCAGAATGCCACATGAGGTTAACACATACAGTGTCCTTAAACAAAGCACGGATTTGGCTTGGGTGGAAGAATTCTGATTTAAAGTTTGCGAACATCAAGGAAATGACAAATGTGACCATCTATTTTATTAATTCTTTGAGTATTGAATCAAAAGGAGACTGTGACATGTTTTTCTATCAGTTGTTAAATATGGAATTCCTCCACAGCGCTGTCTGCCATGTTCTACTGCAGTCTGTCTTCTAGTTAATTATAATTTCATGTTGGGTCACAAAATGTGAAATTTTGCTAGCCATTTCCAAGCAGCTACACAAATTCTCTATTAGTAAAATGTTATGGGAGCTTGTCAGCATCACTTGTATGCTTGGAAAATGAATGTATGCTCCAATGATGTATTATAACATTTTATTAAATTTTACTTTGTTGTATATCTGCTTTTTTTTTTTTTTTTTTTGCAAATATTTTTCATAAACTGTAGGGTGCATGATATGTTATGACAGAGATACTGTGTTTTTCAGTTACAGATACTGTGCACCCTTTTTTGTTTTTCTTGCTTGATGGACTAAAATTCACTGTCTAGATTTCAAGGTTTTGTTAGCGGGTTTACTTTTACTGATGGTTCAATATTTACTGTCCAAATAGATTGCATTGCTCTGCAGCTCTGCTCACACAGTGTAAATGTGAATTCTTCATAGGACATCAGCTGTCACTTGTAAATGTGCAATGAATTATAATTATGACTATTTGTGTACACAGTATTGCATTATGCCACTCAGGGGCCTTAATATCTGGCTGAAAGGGAGACAGGAAGACTCGGAGAGTAACTGACAGCTGACTTGGACATCATCCCAGGAGGCCGTGTTAATAATGTGACATTTTTATATGAATAAATGATCCTTCACTGGGACACCATATTGATCAAACCGTCTATACACCTGTATATTTGCTGCACTCGGAGGTTTCAACACCTGGTGTCACCTTGTCTTTTTAGGAAAACATTCTCGGATGTACAGGAAATGATTAATTATACATTAGCAGCAATTTTTCATTGTGGATGCCTTTTTCTTTTTGTTTTTTCTTGGGGATAAATTGCAAAACAGAAGTTAATATTTGGTTACACCTAACAGTTAATAAAAAAACTCAAATGTCATGAACAGAAAAGTCTTACACCAAAGTTCTTAAACAAAATCAAAGCATCTTGGAGATAACAATTTCAAGGTGTGTATGCATATTTTTCATACACAACTGTAATAAATTGAAAGGGAAAAGGGTTACACGTGGAAAATAGGACTGTGACGCAAATAAGAATACCGCTGCCAAATCTGAAAGGGATATTAAAATGATAATGAAACGAATATATTAGTGGTGCGATGTAGAACCTGATACCACTTGCCATAAAAGCCTTGTCTCAGTCAAACTGCTGACAACAGGAAATGACTCAAACTGCACCACTGTGTGTCTCTAATTAACAGAAACAACGAATCTTGTGTGAACCCATAAGTCACTCGACCAGCTAAAACAAATTGTGTGTTTGACTCTTTTTTCAGCACGAAAAGCACTCATTTCCTGTGGTCACTTTTCTCCAGCTGTGACAGATGCATTAGTCCAGCTCAGATGGAAAAGATGTGTTGCCGTACAGACAAGAAAAAACTACAGCATTACATTTCCTGGTGTTACAAGCTTGCTTTGTATATTATGTCTCTATTGTAGGTCACAAAATGAATCTTCTTTGTCATAATTTATTCAGAGTATTCAGTAGAGCAACAACAAAAAAAGCCAGTGCCATGCTTCCTGTTGTTTTTTTAATGGTTTGGGCGGCTCGACTAGATGAGTCATAGCCCACATTGTTCCTCTGTCTCCTCACACATAATCCACCAACTTCCTTCCCATCTGTAAACTTGTGAATGAAAACACAACCCATTCATACAAACACATACACATACATATGCAAGATCTCCTTTGTGTGTTATGGCCTGTCTGTTTGGACTCAAGCACAGGACTGACAGGAAAAAGGGGAGCACTTGCACAAAATTAATTAGTTGTCTTAATTAGGTGAAGGAATTAATTAGATTCCCACCGGCTATAGATCATCTATTTCCAGGCACATATCTCAGTGTGATGAGATAAAAACAACTGCAAACCAGAGACTGCTCTGATATAGAATCACTGTGGGTTTTGGCTTTGTGTGCCAGTGTCTTAAGACATCTTAAGGTTAATTTAGACCAAATTAAAACCAATTGCTTATATGCATTTTTCTCTTCATGAAAACCACTCAGGGTTCTGAACCACACTAGTCAGCGGCCACCATGGCAACAGCACTGCTGTATTATTATCATTTTTGTCTTTGCCCAAAACCAGTGTGTGTTTCAAGGTCAGTACAGAAGTAATTTGCAATCTACTGGCCTGCTTCAGAACAACTCAAAACCCCACCCAAAAGTCAATAGACTAAGGCACACCCTGTTGAAAACCTGATTGTTGAGCAATTTTTCTACAACATGCAATTGCTGGAATAGCTAATATCTTCTAGTAATGCTATTGTATTGATGCTGTTTTTGAGGTAGACATTAGGTGGAGCTTCCAGGGTCTATGTTACTTTTTTTCATTGGCCTACAGGAGAACGTTTTAAGAGGAGCATCACTTTCATCTACATCTTATTCTACCTCAGCTGTACGTTGTTATGCATGTGTTAGAAAGAAGGTTGGAAATTGGAAATATATTTTTTTTTTATTATTTCTTTTTAGTAATGAGAAACACTGTTTATCTAGCCATCATCACTGTTTATAGTTCCTCTACTTGCCATTAATTAGCAACCCGTATAGCATCAGAAACTTTTCTACATATGATTCATGTCCATCGAAGAAAGAATGTTTCTGTGTCATGGGTCCAACTCAAGGAAACACCAGTTACTGAGAGGGTACCTGCCTGATGACCCCAGAGACTTGCCTGCACTCTATTGAAACTCATTTTCCTTTTTTTTTTTTTTAACTTTTGTAAGACAGGTCAAGGGACATGATTCATAAGTGATACCAGATGGACTAATTAGTGAGACTAGTGGAACTATAGATAAACCGGGATGGTGGCAGGACTACTGAGGGGGACATAGCATTCTGATGAAACTGCCTATCAAGCTGGGTGGGGGTGAGCCAGTGTAGCTACTTTAGCCTATAAGCAGATGTAAATTTAATGTAAAGCATGGTTAAGCAGCCGAATATCATCTCCTTACCTGGGCATGGGTAGAAGACAGTTTTAAGGTATGTATGGTAGGTTCAATCAAATATCTCTCTATGATTAATGTACTATGTCAATAGACATGCATAGGCATATTACTGTGTATGTGTATGGAGCTCTCAGGGATAACAAATGGGCCTAGTCATAAATGGACATTTGTTAATTTCTTAATTTTTCACTTGATAGAGAAACTGAATTGAAAAGAAGCACATATCTAAGCCTGGTCCATTAGCGTAGCCCTCCTAGAGACACAGTTTCCATAGCAACCGACAGCTACTAGCATTTAGGACACTGGTATGGTAGATAAAATGGGGAGGGGGCGTGGATGTATTGGAGGGTTGGGGGGGGGGTCACTTCGAGCCTGTCCCGTCCCACTTCCGGGTTAGATTTTGATCCCCTAGCCTTATTATTTTTTAACGACTTCTTTCATGATTCTTTCTGAAACATTAAAACAGGATACAGTTTTCTGTCCCTATTCTATGAGGCATCGGTATTTAGGCTACTACTAGCCTATATTAACCAGTAAAATTTGAACTGTAGATTCACAGAGGATTTCAGAAGCAGAAAATAAAAAGGGTCATTGGACCAAATTGAGACGGACACAAATAGTGTTCTATACGCATTGTTTACTTAATTTAGAATAAAAATGTGTGCAACATTAGGTTTCTTGTAATATATGCAACGGAAACTCTTGAAAAATCTTTTAAAATTGTCCACTAACTGAGTTTACATGGCTTTACATTTTTCGCCAGTAAATGTGGTTGCCTTAGCAACCCGAGTCTGACGTCATCCGTCCCGGTGAGACCCTGCTGTTGTGCCTTTGATTGGAGGGAAACCCCGTGGATGAGCGGGAGAGATCGTCAGCTGTGCGGCCGGGAATCAGGAACAACATCGTCTAACGACATTCACAGGTTAGTACACATGTATTTACTACTGATAATCGGTGGTATTTTCGACGGTAAATCGTTAGTTTTGCTCCGTGTGCATCGGGGACCCGTTTAATCATGCATTAGTCGTTGCTACTGAAGAAAGGAGGAAACCAGTGATGCGCCGCTGCTCAGTCATTGTTCTGCGCTTGCTGAATGGGAAGCGTTACTGCACGTTAATTCATCTATTTCTTTCACTTGCTGTGTTTAGAAGGCGGCTTTCGGGTGTACCGAATTCGCGTTTGTAAAGCAAAGCGACCTAAAATTAATGCTTAATGCTCGCAAAACCAACAGCTCTGGTTTGTTTTCCGGGAAGCGAAAAAGGGCGTTCACTTTGGACTGAATAAACTAGGCTCCTTTCATCCTAGTTTAACTGATTCGGTGACACCATTTTTAGGTGTTATCCGTCCAGTCGTTGCAGTATTAAGCAATTTTCACATTAAACATTAAAAATATTAGAGCCTAATCATGCAGTAAGGGTTTTTTTTCACGGTTTGTATCCGTGCACAGTAGGAGTTCGGTGGGCAGGTGTGTGTGTGTGTGTGTGTGTGTGTGTGTGTGTGTGAGAGAGACGTGAAACTGGGTGGCTGACATTCCTCAAAAGGGTGCAGGTGTCTGCGTGCTGGCAAATCTGACTCACATTGATCGTGTGATTTTTGACACGCTGGTCTCATATTGGTGCTTCTGCGTTTGTACAAGGCAGTTGGTAAGCAATCATTTGCATATTAGTTTATTGTTGTTTATGCACTGTAGCGTCCTGCAGTCATCTTGAGATGAAGCAAGGAAATTGTAAAAAAATCCTAGCTAGGAAGGAGCCCAATTCTGGATAAAATGGCTAGGGAATTGGGTGTCATCCATCAGGGCTCTGATTACTGTATACACTTCCTGTCTGACATTTGACATCCATATAGCGCCAATAAATGTTTTTTTAAAAATTATATTGTAATATACAGCTGACATTATTAGGCGATTTTAATCGAATAATCATCTGACAGAATTAATCTGCAACTATTTTGATGAGTGATTAATCATTTGTCATATATCAAACAAAAGCTTTCAGCTTCAATAAATGTGAGAATTTGCTGCATCTCTGCGACTATTTTCAGTCATTTTTCAAACAAAAATGCCAGACATTTACAGGTTCTATCTGCTTAAATATGAGGATTTCCTGCTGAATTTTGGGGGGTTTTGGACTGTTCGTTGGGGACTTTTTGAGCTTGAGTTTGTGTTCTGGGAAATTGTGATTTTTCTCCATTTTGTGGCATTTTATAGACTAATTGATTCACCAAGAAAATAATCGGCAGATTAATTGATAATGAAAATAATCATTAGTTGCACCCACATCAATAACTTGAGGTCACCTTGGACACCGTGGGTACCTCTGGGGTATTTCACAACATGTATATCACATTTTACATTTCATGGCCCAAACAATTATTCTAGAAAAAATCTACAAATGAATGAAATGGATAAGTAAATAAATAAAGCAACCTGAAATAATGGAATGGATGGCCCTACTACAACCACAATGTGTTGGAAGTGTTTAATTCATCATGCTTTTTTTCACATTTCTATCTTAAAAAGAATCGGTCTGGAGAAAGGCTGTCTGATGTAAAACCTCTGCACACGTATAACCATTTTCTCTCGTTGTATTTCGAATTACTTGGATGCCAAGGGAATTTAGTCACCAGTATAAATCAAATCTGTGCTAGACTGAGTGCAGATGAGTCAAAGCTGGTTGAAATCCAAAAACCACTTAAAAAGCCAGTATGCACACGCCCAACACACACTTAATATTGAAAAATGTTCCCAAGCATTATGAGAGACTGAAACACTGATAGGATTATAGCAGAAAATAATGTGATGAAAGTGAATACTGACCAATGTACCAAATAGACTTTACTCATGGTTGACTGATTGCTATTTTTTATAGGTTTAAATGTACATTTACATGCATATCAGAAACTAGGTTCCTCTGAGAAATCAGGTTATGCAGGAAGTTGTGCAGGAAGGACAACACATTCACATGATGCACTGTAGTTCTCCTTCATTGAAGTTAAAAGATCAGATCCCTTCCCCATCATGTTGCTCCTCTTTTTCTCCCCTTGTTCTTGCCCTCCCCCAATGCTCCTGTCTTCCTAATCCGTCTCCTGTCCCCTTTGTTTTGTCCTTCCTGATTCCCTCTCCTCTGTCCTTCCTTCCTCAGCCCACACAGGAACCATGCCAGACAAGGAGGAGCAGGTACAGAAAGCCAAACTGGCCGAGCAGGCTGAGCGCTATGATGACATGGCCGCAGCCATGAAGGCTGTTACAGAGGAGGGCTCAGAGCTCAGCAACGAGGAGCGCAACCTGCTCTCTGTTGCCTACAAGAATGTGGTGGGGGCTAGGAGGTCCTCCTGGAGGGTGGTGTCCAGCATGGAGCAGAAGTCTGATGACAGCGGGAAGACCGCACAGGCCAAGGAGTACAGAATAAAGATCGAGAAGGAGCTGAATGACATCTGCAATGAAGTACTGGTAAGTAGCAGAGATGGTGGAAGGAAGGTAGTGAAAAGAGTAAATGCTTGAATCAAGATTGATGGATGGGAAGACAATGAGAGGTGCATCAAAGTAAAACTTCAGGTGGCTGTTTTATAGTGCAAACTGGAAGCATGTGAACTGAAATAATCTCTGACTGAGGAAGGGACAGAAGGTGAGAAGCAAGTGTTCAAAAGAAGACTCCACTTAGTTATTAAAATATATGTAGAAATGTAGCTATGTAGAAATCAGCAGTGAAAACTAGTTACAGGGGCAGCTATATATAGCTACATAGTGGAGCCAAGAAGTCATTCCAGTTTGAAACCACTTCAAAATCTATATCCATTTTTTTTTTCTACGCCATGTGGCACAGAAGAAAAATACTCAGCCACCAGTGCGTCTGGCCTGGCAGGGGCAATGTATCAAGATCGCAGGATATGTCGCGGCCAATCGCAATACAAAGATCCCCGTGGCCCATAAAGCATTTTCCCCCATAGATTACTATTATAAAAGTCTGTAAAACACTTAATAGGACACCCCAAACTATTAAAAAGGTCAGTTATTACTGTTTGTGTAATGAAATTTTTATACAATGAAGGTTTTATATTTGTAAAACTTACCCAGAGCCTGTGCATCATCGTCAACCCAAAGTAAAGTCTATGGGACACGCAGGACCAAGAAGGCAGAGGCAGGGAGAGAAACAAATTAAAAATGTATTTTATACATGCATAAATACAAACAGTATATAGTATGGTGGTTGCGATAGTGTTGTCTTGGTGTGCTGGAGCATTCATACTGTCTGAGACTTCATGTTTGAAACCATCCTACCATGTAGACTAGTGATACTTTAAGCAAAAGACATCCTGTATTCGCGCATTTACTGCCACTCCAAGACACAAACCTGTGAACTTTAAGGACAACTCCCAAGTGAGTCTCTGCATTTAAAAACAAAAAAAAAGAGACAGATTTCCATCCCTTTCAAACACGCTCCATTATCAACCTCTCTCACCTGTTGGGCTCATTCAATCCCATTTAATTCCACAGACACAAACTTCAGCAATCTCTTACGCATTCTGAACAAGAGGCTGTGCAAAGTTGTATCAGATTGAGAGTATATAGTCATAGTTTTTTTTTTTTTTTTCAAAGAGGTTCAGTTTAATGTACCTGATGGACAAGAATGAGTCTTATTTATGTTTTTTCTGACTTTCTATTTTATATTATTATTTAAATAAAGCCTAAATACTCTTTGAAATCACGCTCGGATACACCCTCTGTCAATCATAAGACAAACCAAAGCGAAATGGTTCTGCTGATCTGCACGCTATAGCCTGTATTTTGTCGTCTTCTCTTTTAAAAATTGTTTATACAGTTTTTTTTATTTTGAAATTAGGTGCGGGTTTATAATTTAATAATTCAAAATCTTTACCGTAGAGAATCGGCGGATATGAAGTGAAAATAGCATGAATAAAAAGACCTAGAAAATGACTGACAATGATGTAAAGGTTAAAGGAATGTAGGAAACGAGCAGCCTGCAACTGTGAGATTGAGGCTGTCATTTTTAAAGCAAATATGCTGACTATTTTGTTACAAGGTTCGGGTTGCATGCTTAAACATACTTCTCCAAATAGTCAATGTTGTGTTATCTCATGAACTGACTTGTAACTAGAGGTGTGGAAAAAAATCGATTCTTACATGCATCGTGATTCTCTTTTGAACGATTATGTCTCAATGTGGGCGGCACGGTGGTGCAGTGGTTAGCACTGTGGCCTCACAGCAAGTTCGACCCCACCGGTCGGCTAGTGCCTTTCTGTGTGAAGTTTGCATGTTCTCCCCGTGTCTGCGTGGGTTCTCTCCGGGTACTCCAACTACCTCCCACCATCCAAAGGCATGCAGGTTAGGTTAATTGATGACTCTAAATTGCCCGTAGGTGTGACTGTGGGCGTGAATGTTTGTTTGTCTGTCTCTATGTGTCAGCCCTGTGATTGACTGGCGACCAGTCCAGGGTGTACCCCTCCTCTCGGATAGGCTGGGATAGGCTCCAGCGACCCTCTGAGGATAAGCGGTATACATAATGGATGTCTCGATGCAGAAAACTCAATAATCGGAAATTTAAAACTCAATTTGCGACATTATGACATTGCGGCTGCAGTACGTTCCTTACGGCTGAACCAACTGGATGGTGAAACATAACAGACGTAAAATATGTGCTTCATACAACACATCCACAAACATTAATACTGTATAAAATACTAAACACTGGATCCTGGAAAACATGTTAGATCAGTACATCTTGGAATATAAACAATTAAGTGAATTAAATTGAATTATACTGAAAAATAAATTGTGTGGTCCCTGCTAACAAATACAACAGTTAACAGAAGGAAATAGGTGAGTCAGAAGTTTAATTTCAGGCACTGATCACGATTGATCTAATCGCATCGTAGCCCTCTGAATCGTGATCGAATCGTGAGGTGCCTAGAGATTCACACCCCTACTTCTGTTAATGCAGTTGTGTGTTGAGTTCCACACATTTCAACACTAATGTTCCACACTTTCACTTGCAGGACCTGCTTGACAAATTTCTGATCCCCAATGCCACGCCTGCTGACAGCAAAGTCTTCTACCTGAAGATGAAAGGAGACTACTTCCGCTACCTGGCTGAGGTGGCCACTGAAGAGAACAAGGAGGGTAAGTAAAGCAGACCCCTGTGTGTCCTGTAACAGCTGCAGGCATGTTGGAGGGTTTTTTTTGTGGTTTTTTTTGCTATTACCCTCTCCATCCATCTCTCATGCAGTCACTCAAGAAAATCAGATGGCACAAGGAGATTACTATGCTCAGGGTTCATGAGCAGTACACAAGTCACATCAAATGCATAAAAAATTAAAATGGTACCACCTACTGCTAAAAACGCACACTGCTGTGTGATCCAGCCCTTTGTTTCCATGGCAATAGTCACATCTGTTGGAGGATGGGACGAACGTGTGCTGATTAATGGTCCTTAAAAATCCTCTTTAAGATGAGGAGACCAGGCTTTCTTCAGGTGTTGTTTGTGGCCAGAATACTGACACACTCCCCGTCCTTGACCTACAACTGTCAGCCAAAATGCAGGCGAGGGCTGCTGCTGGGTTGTCATGGTAACAGGAGCAGCAACAGGGTGTTGGCTGCTACTGGTGGCCGGGAGGCATTTTTAGAGTTTCTTTGGTGGCTGTGGCAACCCGAAGAACTGCCTGGGCGATGTTGTTTCTTTTTCTCCTCAATTTCAGGTTGTTTTGTGGGTCACACTGTGTCTTTCAGCAGTACATTTAAAATCCCATAGAAATGAGTGCAATCATTTTATTTCCATGGTAAATCCATTATAAACCCCCCCTGGGTGGTTTGTTACCTTTGCATGGGCAGTTTGTGATCCATAGTTTTCCAATCTGGCTTTTGGCTGTTAATAATAAACACAGAGGTACATGCTCACAATGAGACATTGATCCTCTAAAATGTATTATATTTGTCAAAGGCTTTATTTTAACAAATGCAGGTATAACTTTCTTTATTTCTTGGGTTTTGATGAGAATTTTTGTAATCTTAATTGAGTCCTGTTTTTCCCCCTTTAACCTGATTTATTAATCTTAACATTAGGTAATTGTGCTTTTATTGTCTTTTTGAGGTACATGTTTCTGAAATAATCTTTTTTTAGTGTAAAATACTGGCCCATGACTGTACTAAACTAAAAGAGCTAAAACAATTAATCGATTAGTTGATTGACAGAAAATAAATGGCACATTTAACATATTTTTCCTTTAAAAACATTCATGGGTTCCAGCTTCTCAGTTGCGAGGATTCTCTGTTTTTCTTTGTCATATGTGACGGTAAACTGAATGACTGGGTTGAAAAAAAAACAAAACAGTTTAATCACATCATTAATACATGCAATTTAATGATATCACTTTGGGGTTTTTGTGTTGGGCACCAAATGATTAATCAAGAAAATAATGGGCAGATGAATTGATAATCAAAATAAAGATTAATGCAGCCCTACTAGACAGTTTGGGCACAAGCAGGGCTTAGATGTCATGTTTATAGGAGTTAAACCATATGCAGGCTGTTCAATTTCTGTTTTTGCAATCAATATGTGTAAATATTGGCAAGGGTGGTTGTGATTGTTAGAAAACTCTGAGAAACAGTAACATGCACCATTGTGTACACACACACAGATGGTGCACAGTGGAGTGTACTCCTATCCAAGGCAGTTACAAAGTAATGTGAACAAACCTCAAGAAATCTTTTTTCCCATTTGAAATATCTGCTTTCTGACTGGTCTGTCTTCCTATGTTCAGCCATCATCACTAACTCACAAGAAGCCTACCAAAAGGCCTTGGATATCAGCTGTGACGAAATGCAGCCTACACATCCCATCCGCCTAGGCCTCGCTCTGAACTTCTCTGTCTTCTACTACGAGATCGTCAACTCGCCTGAAAAAGCCTGCAAACTGGCTAAGACGGTAAGAACCATCCTTTTCTCACATTAGTGTTTTATTTCTGTTTCTCTTTGATTCCATTTCTGTTTATCATTTTTGTATGAATTGTCCTGAATCTGGTGAAAAGGATCATATGAGGTTAACGTGCATCTGGTGGTCTGCAAAAAAAAAAGAACTTGAAAGCGGAGGTGTTCATTCTGATTTTTATGACTGCGACAACTCCTGCTCCACTCACTGTACCCATCCAGTCAGGGGCTGGAAACAAGATGAAGGCTCTAGGCCTTATTTCACAGCAGTCATTTTGACTTGTCAAAATAGGAAAAGTACAGACGTTTACTAATAACATTAACAATTTATCTGTTCTATTCAAATGTCCCAGTAATGTTTGGCCTTTAACTTTATTGGAATTTAATTGGAATTGGAAATGGCGTTGGACTTAGTGCAGCATTCTGTGAACTATATTTATTTGCTTTTTTACCCAGAGTTATGAGCAGATTGATACCACTCATGTCTGTATGATGGATTTTGTTACCTTTGGACAGAACCAGGCTAGCTTTTTCCCCCATTTCCAGTCATTATGCTAAGCTAACCGGCTTTTGGTGGTACCCTTATATTTAACATACATACATACATACATACATACATACATACATACATACATACATGAGTGGTATGACTAGACATTTGACTAATTCTGTATACTGTGATTTATTATGGTCTTGTAACTTTCACCATTAAAATTATATAGAACAGCACAGATGTCCCCTTTTTATCTAGAACCCTATTAGTGGATGCTTGCTGTTTGTGTGTTTTATTCACATCATTGTCGTTTCATTTTTGCTCTGCTAGCATTTATTTAAATCCATCTTCATGTTGGTTAATTTACAATCACTTTTGGAAACCCGCACGCTGGTTTTAGAAGCGTTGACGTCTGTCTCTGTCTCCTCCAGGCCTTTGATGACGCCATTGCCATGCTGGATTCCCTCAACAGTGACTCCTACAAAGACAGCACCTTGATCATGCAGCTGCTCCGTGACAATCTGACTGTGAGTGTTTCGTCTTCATCTCCCTGCATGTCAGCTGTGTCGTATACTCTCGCTTTCTGCTGTCTCTTATCTCTGTACTGGTTTTGCTTCACATTACTCAATTAACTAAATATTTCAGATGCAAAGGTTTTTCCTGTGCTTCTTAATGTGCGCTAATTCCAGTATCCCTTGCTTTATTGCAGCTGTGGATGTCAGACGCCCAAGGTGAAGGCGAGGGTGAGGGAGAGGAGACGGAGCAGGCAGCTGAGAAGAACTGAACTGAACTTCAGAAAAAAACAAAACAAAAACACACATTTTTTACCTCTCACCAGCCTAAGTTGTGTGTGTGGTTGTGTTTGCACATACATGCACAGATATGTATGTTTACACTCCACTCACAATGTGTAAAGTACAGTATGTGTGTGCAGATACATGGAAGTGTATGTGTGTGTGTTAATTGTATGAGCACCACCACAGAGAAAAGAATGGAATAGATCTTTTTTTTTTGTGAACATTACTCATTGTGTGAACCAGTGGATGTTTATTTTTTTATTGAGTTTTTTTGTCCATGGTTTAGTCCAGATGAAATCCCTCCTTTAGATCTAAATCAGCCCCATGCTCTTTAACCTTATTCACTGTAGCAAACTGCTGCTGTTGCAGGAAAACAAACACAAAACCTCTTAACTGTAATTTTGATAATTTGTATGTTTTTACTTGAACTCAACATTTACAATATTTGTGACACTTAGGTTGACAAAACTCCTTTGAAGCACGTAAACTTAAAAAAAAAAAAAAAAAAAAGGAAGGTAAAAA
This sequence comes from Maccullochella peelii, assembly GCA_002120245.1. Taxonomy (NCBI): domain Eukaryota; kingdom Metazoa; phylum Chordata; class Actinopteri; order Centrarchiformes; family Percichthyidae; genus Maccullochella; species Maccullochella peelii. The sequence continues at coordinate 113,970 of LKNJ01000437.1, forward strand.
GGTCATAGTCTGAATTCACTAAATTTTAGGTCTCATCTGACAATAGCAGTGATCATATAGCTGGCAGAATTGACCTCGATAAAGATCTATTACCATACTGCTTGTATCCATCCCACCCTGTCAGTGTCCAGTGTAGCAGGTAGTGTTTTTAATGGATGGCACATGTGTGATGGCTCAGTGGGTTCTATGTGCATTCAGGCGTAGGAACGGTTTTCTGTATGAATGGCCACTGTTTAACTGTAGTTAAACTTTAGTTGCTAGTTTTGTTGAGATGATTACATTCCATTTTACTGACATCTTTTCACTCTCAGTGAAATGTGTAGACTATAATTTCCTGCAATTTTCCATAACACATGACAAGGTATAGACAGCCTAAGATAAAGTGAACAACTTGACAAAATGGCTCGATACTGTAACTTTTGATATTTTATCTTTTCAGCAGTGCAGAGGATACTTTTGCCATGTGCTTTTATGTGGCTTTCTACTCTTTTCTATTCAGGTGTTTTGTATTTTCTTTTTGTGTATTTTATTCCATTTGACTCCTGGAATGTATGTGGTTCTCAGTAGTATGGTGTGAGGGTTAGCCATGCTTTGAAACTGGCAGTTTTTGCTTAGGATTTAGCTTGAACCAGGTGGTTTACAGTAACATTTACCTCCCTTGAAACAAAACTAAAACAATGCTAAATATAAACTGATTATTAAAGTAACTTGGTAGAAAGCGACGTTACGACCATTTAGTAGTTACAAAGTAGTGCCAGTTTCTTCTAATTACAGTATCTTGGTTTCAAAAAGTTGGGATGCAGGATTCAGAATTTGCAAGTTACACTCTGAGTACGTTATTTGGTTATGTGCTTTCATGTAAGTGGAATTAAAACATTAAATTCAAGTGTGCTGTGCTCGATGTGTTTGTTTGCTCTCTGTACATGTAGAATTACATTTTTTACAATATATTGATGCCTGAGAAGTGGCGTTGGGCCACTGTTGGTTCATCAGCTCTGTCTGCCACTATTTACCATGCCAGCTGGGAGTTGTCAGCCACTCACACTGATCTGAGAATGTACCCATGTTGAAGGTAAGAAATGAGAACTGCCACATTTAGAGGAAGTGGCGGCTAGTGAATGTCCTCAAAAACAGCCTTCACTGAACACAACAGTGGCTGGTTTAAAGCTACAACTTTGTAAGATCTCTCAAATCTAGACTGGTATGTTGGACATCTTTAATTTATAACTTTAGAAATGAACATACTGTTGGTCTATATTGATGTATTCTAATATTGAAGCCAAAAAGCCCTTTGCACTGTCATGACTTGTTAATCTGTCCTGAAGCAAAAACTCAATCTTAGACCACAACTTGAGTAAATTACAATATTCATATGTTAAGACAAATACACTAATCATTCTTAGCAGCATTAAGAGGCTACACATGTAAAACTTTGCTATATTGCAGAAAGACCAGTGAGATGATAAAATACTGTAGCTCACTTAATAAAGTCATAGTTTAAGATGCAAAATTTAAACCGTCAGAAGTGCGGCACCTTGAAAGAGGCTGCAGAGCTCTGATTGGTTGTAGATGGAAGCATGCTTTTCACTGACAACACTGCCCTCTGCAGATGGTGACGGCTGTGAAGGGCCATGTTGTGATGCATGTAGATGTAGTGGTAATTTGGCTCATTATAACTCGACTGATCTTTTTTTTTAAAAATGTACCTCTACACAGACCTAGAAATCATTTGTCCAACCCTACTGAGACAAAATCGGACTATAAACCAAGTCTAACTCACATGAGCCATGACAAGGTGCCAAGTCTCTTGATTTTTTAATAAATGTTGAACTAATCTGTTCTTCTTCACAGCCACACAGATCATAAGCAGACTGCTGTTAACCTTATATTTATAAGCAATAGTAAGCATATCACATTATGCAATATCAAGGGGTCAGTCGTCAATCAGCAGGCCCTTTTCAGTGACATTTGTGAGCAATTTAGCTTTGATCAGTGACCTTTAAAGACAAATACAAATCTAGTGGGGTGAGTAATGCGGCTATGTCTTTCATTCTCACTCTGATAGCAGCTGATAAGGCTCCACACTTCTGTAAAAAAGGGTACATTTAAAGTGTAAGGGCTTTGCATGTGATGTTACATTTGCCGAATGACCAAACTTTATCAAATGAGGAATGTCCTGCAGTATTACAGTAAAATGTCATACCTAGGGCATGACCAGTACGTGACATTCCCTGTACTGTAGGCTATTCAGCAGTCGGGATGGTTGTGTGACTATGGGCATTTCTCCCAGGCAACAAACAATTGAGTATTGTGGTCAATACAATAAGTCAATTTCAGCCTTAAACAATACGTTTTTACATGATTTCATCATCATGCGTACAGCTGTGGTCAACGCCCCTTTGTTGACTTTTTTTTCCAACTATACTTGAAGATGATTGGTCCATGTCGGTGACGCGTCCTTTAGTATATATTAGACAACTTCCCAATTATTTCCTCCCCCTCAAACCCGGCTGTTAGTGCTGTGTGAGTGTGTGTGTGCTCCTGAGCTCGCTCGGCACACATTCTATAAAAAAATAAAAATACAAAAAAAAATTCAAAACCTAAAAAAAACAAAAAATCATTTATTTCTTTTTGTAACAACTCAGTGAAGCTGGAGTAGACATTCGAGGACTGGACGGTAACGTATAAGAAAGGGCTGCTTAACGTTTAATCGAACGATACATTTTTCCGTCGACGTGTTAACTTACTGGTTCAGAAGCGAGGCCAAGTAACGTTAGATTTGCTTTTATCACTGTTTGCCAATTTGAATGACCGTTTTAATCCCACTAGAAGTCTACATTGTGCCATTTTAATATATTAATCTTATATATTTCTCTCCAAAACACCTCAACTGACAGTCAACGGTTGTTAACGTTTACCATCAGCATTCTGCCCCGAACTGACGTGACGCTACTGACCGAAGCGTTCGTACTGTCGCCGAAAACTTTTTGCGTTAGGAAAACCAAGCTTCGTCCGAGTAGTAGCTAGTCGCCACAGCTAACGAAAATGAACCCCAGTGCTCCCAGTTACCCCATGGCCTCCCTGTACGTCGGGGATCTGCATCAAGATGTGACTGAGGCCATGCTGTACGAGAAATTCAGCCCAGCCGGAGCTATCCTGTCGATCCGGGTCTGTAGGGACATGATCACCCGGCGTTCCCTTGGATACGCCTATGTCAACTTCCAACAGCCAGCGGACGGTAGGTAGTTTCTCAAAATACCGACTAAAATGTGTGAAAATGAATGTCTGTTTTAAGATGACAGTCAATGACAAGTGAAAGCTAGCCTTTTCCCACTACACGTGACTGCGGCCGACATATTGTCGGTAGGGTCTCCTCATTTGAACCTCCCAGCCAGCAGTGGCGTAGCCGAAAAGCACCACGTTCGCCCTGCCCACCCCAGTAATGTAGCAGTGGACTGCTAGCTGCCAGCTGAACACTCAATGCCTTAAAAAAAAAAAAAAAAATCTCTGTTCTGTCAGGACAACACCCCAACTGTTCAGCCTAAAGTGCTGACACAAGAGTTTCATTAATTCTAGCCAGAATGCCTGCCAGTCATTTTTGTTGTGATATGAACATTCATCTTTATCTGTAAAGAAAAAACAGGGTGTCAATTCCTAAACATGTTAGAAAATGTCGACCCTGCATGCCCTAGAAGCCAAATATCTACCCTCCACAAAATATTTTCTGTATTCCACTGATAAGAGCACAGCTCTGCATCTGCCTTCTGGTGTTCTTGGGTGTGTTTCTGTGTTTTTACTGAGATATATTCTTTTGTGGCTTTTGCACTAGTAGGGGTGGGGCCACATAGATAAAATCCTCTTATCATGGTGTATGTCATTTTATATGTTGGGTAATGTTGTCAATATATAATGCGATATGGCACATTTTCTCAAGCTCCATTAAGAAACTGTTAACTAGACAGGAATGTCTTTTTTTTTTTTTTTTTTCTTTTGTTTTTTTTTGTTAATCCAGGGAATTAAAATCCTGAAAAATTAAGATACTCCATCACATTGATGCAAAAATCTTCTAAATTCAGTAATACCATATAGCAATGGTGGCTTAATATTAAACTAACTAGTCAATTAATTAATTAGTTAGTTGAGTGACAAAAAGTGAATTTATGAATGATTTAAGTCACTTTTTGAGAACTGAAAGGTGTCAATAGGTGCATGGACTTGGACAATCTTTTTCTTGAGAAATGTCCTGGGTAGAATATGGAAAGCAGCTTCCAATCACAGTCATATCGTCTGGTCAAGCATACTGAAAGACTGCAGCTTTGTCAAATTCAGTGCTCCCTCCTTAGTAGGTTGCACTGGCCAAAATGGCTGCAACAGTGACTCTGTAGTTCATGGGCCCCACATTTCTTCATCATGGATTCTGGGGATAAAAATGTACTACAGACAAAAACATTAAATAAACAACAAAGGGACATTTTGCGCATATTGAGGACTAATGGATGTAAATATCTTTTAATTTAGAAATGGCCTGGGGAGAAACCTGAAGATTCAGTTTTCTGACATTATTTGATTTCCCAACAGCCCCTGAGCACTAGAAACCCCCTCAAGACTAACAACCCCACCTTCAACATGCTGTCAAATCTAGCACTTGAAAATGTAGATATACTAAATAACCTCACCCCTGTTACTGTATTTTTTTATTTTTTTTATTCCCCCCCCCCCCCCTCAGCTGAGCGTGCACTGGACACCATGAACTTTGATGTGATCAAGGGGCGGCCTGTGCGCATCATGTGGTCGCAGCGTGATCCGTCACTGAGAAAAAGCGGCGTGGGAAACATCTTCATCAAGAATCTTGACAAGTCCATTGACAACAAAGCTCTATACGACACCTTCTCTGCGTTTGGCAACATCCTGTCATGCAAGGTAAAAGACTAGTGGCCGACTCCCCCTTGTTGTATCTAACCTGAAGCAGGGGTGTGGTCAGCCACCATTGTTGTGGTATAGTATTGTGAATGCAGTCATAATTTGCATGTGTGTGCTTTGTAAATGTCCTAGAGTTGTTTGCACTATGGAGAACCAACAGAGAGATCACTCACCCAGCAGATGTATGTGAATCCTCACAAGATGAAATAAATAATGGATAGGGTTTAGTTCTGTTGCCCTGTGCCCTTAAACCAAACAATTCATTTTTATGTTCGTTATTAGAAATATGAACTGTACAGCTCTGCAACAAACTATATCCATGGGCAGTGATGGACAGAAATGGGAGATGGGGTTTTAAGAATCACACAGTTGAAGAAATTCTGAACTTGGCTAATGCAAGGAATGTCACAATTGTCACAACAGAAAGTCAGTTTAAGAGAGGAGACTAATATTTCAGGTGTGATCCAACAGACAGCTCAGGTTTAATATACTGTTACTGCATGTGTATATATGTGTGTGTGTGTGTGTGGCTTAAAAGCAGCATGTGTCTTCTTTCTCTAAGGTGGTTTGTGACGAGAATGGCTCTAAAGGCTACGGCTTTGTGCATTTTGAGACTCAGGAGGCAGCCGAACGAGCCATTGAGAAAATGAATGGCATGCTGCTCAATGACCGAAAAGTGTAAGTGAATGTTTCAGCTAGTTTTAAACCGTTTTGGTGCATACTAATGTGTGAAATGGGTTAGAATTAACATTGCACCTGGTCTGATTGCAGTCTGAAGGCTGCACAATGCACTTACAGCAGTCTGTCAATGTTTATTTGCAAAGATGACTGAATAAAAAGATGTGTGGCAAATGAAGACTGCCCTATTATGTGCACAACTCACTTGCTCTGAGTTCTACAGTGTGTAATAATACTTAGACTAAGCTTGATGGTGCTGAGGTAGCTCATACAGTTTACTAAACATACACAATTGGCCTTACAGTTGTGATGATCAACACTTTTTTTAAAAATTATTTCTCTAATGTAGTTAGTGTATTCAAATTTAGCTAAATGTCCATTTCAACAGATTTGTGGGTCGCTTCAAATCTCGCAAAGAGCGCGAGGCTGAGCTGGGTGCTCGAGCCAAGGAGTTCACAAATGTCTACGTTAAAAACTTTGGCGAAGACATGGACGATGAGAAGCTGAGAGAAATCTTTAATAAATACGGTCAGTCAGGTTGTCAATATTTCAAATACCTCCCGTACATACATATACAGTGTTTTGATCCTCTGCAGTAAAACAATATGGGGCAAAATATAGTCACTGAGGGTTATCTCTCTGTTGCTTAGGAAACGCCATGAGTATCCGCGTCATGACCGATGACAGCGGAAAGTCTCGAGGCTTCGGGTTTGTCAGCTTTGAGAGGCACGAGGACGCCCAGAAGGTAAGAGTTGTACCAACAATTTTCTGGTGACCACCTGGAAATGTCCACCATTTCCTGCCCCTGAGTTGACTTGGTTTTCTTGTTTGCTGCAGGCAGTGGATGAGATGAATGGGAAGGAGTTGAACGGGAAGCTGATCTACGTTGGCCGTGCCCAGAAGAAGGTGGAGCGACAGACGGAGCTCAAGCGCAAATTTGAGCAAATGAAACAAGACCGCATGACTCGCTACCAGGTCCATTTCCTCCTGTAGTGCAAATTTATGAGAACTTCTTGTGCCAGAATAATACATTATAGCTTGACATAGTTAATGACCTTCACAGTCATATCGTCTGGTCAAGCATTATAAGACTGCAGCTTTGTCAAATTCAGTGCTCCCTCCTTAGTAGGTTGCACTGGCCAAAATGGCTGCAACAGTGACTCTGTAGTTCATGGGCCCCACATTTCTTCATCATGGATTCTGGGGATAAAAATGTACTACAGACAAAAACATTAAATGAACAATAAAGGGACATTTTTCAGTCCATTGGCATTGGATTATTCCTGCCTAATATGTAGTGTTTTCAAAAGACAGCACAAAAGTTAACACTACTTTGTCTTATTTAAATTTTTTCAGGGTGTTAACTTGTATGTGAAGAACCTTGATGATGGAATTGATGATGAACGTCTGCGAAAGGAGTTCTCGCCATTTGGCACCATAACCAGTGCCAAGGTAGGACCTCCACTGTTATTTTCTGATTAATTGATGGTTGCTTGAACTGCTTTCATTTATCGGGTCTTTATCAGTGTCCAGAATCACTCATTAGTTTAATTTGACTCGCTTTCAGGTCATGATGGAGGGCGGGCGCAGCAAAGGCTTCGGCTTTGTCTGCTTCTCGTCCCCAGAGGAGGCCACCAAAGCGGTGACGGAAATGAATGGACGCATTGTCGCCACCAAGCCATTGTATGTGGCCCTGGCCCAGCGCAAAGAGGAGCGTCAAGCCCACCTGACCAACCAGTACATGCAGCGCATGGCCAGTGTGCGTGCAGTGCCTAACCCAGTCATCAATCCCTACCAGCCCGCCCCGCCCTCTGGCTACTTCATGGCGGCCATACCTCAGGCCCAGAACCGTGCTGCTTACTACCCAGCTGCTGGACAGATGGCCCAGCTTCGCCCAAGCCCACGCTGGGCCACCCAAGGTGTCCGGCCACAACGTGAGTATCTCGCCCCTTTTTTAAGCTGTCCTTCCATCATTGTGCATATAAAAAGCACATTATGACAAGGTGAAACAAAAACTGTTGTTTGTACTTGTACATGCAGCCACTATGTTTTTGTGTGCTGATAGACTTCCAGAACATGCCGGGTGCCATGCGTCCCTCAGCACCGCGCCCTCAGACCTTCGGTGCCATGCGGCCTGCCTCCCAGGTGCCCCGCATGATGTCCACCCAGCGTGTCGGTCAGTCACCTATACTCATTAAATAGTCTGTCTAACTGCACCGCAAATACAGTTCAACTATATGGCTGATACTTGTTTTTGTGTTGATGTTTCTGTCCCCTTGTTGGTTTCTCTTGCAGCCGCTCAGACCATGGGCCCCCGACCAGCCAACACCGCTGCTGGAGCAGCCACACCTGTGCGCGGAGTCCCTCAGTACAAGTATGCCGCAGGAGTCCGCAATCCCCAGCAGCACATGACTGCTCAGCCACAAGTCACCATGCAGCAGGTAGAAATGCACATTTCTTTTTTCAGACCAGACCTGCCGACCTATTCTGCCCTCCACGTGACAAAAAATTCAAGTTGGATGTGATTTTTAATTCCCTGCGTCCCTCCCCTCAGCCTGCTGTTCATGTTCAGGGACAGGAGCCTCTGACTGCCTCCATGCTGGCTGCTGCTCCACCACAGGAACAGAAGCAGATGCTGGGTAAGTGTCAGCAACAGTTCTTTATCACCACATACCCCGTTAGCTTGACATAATATTCATCTCCTGCATTTTTGTTCCTCCTTCATAGTCGGAATGTGCTACCTCTATCCCCAGCTAAGAAAACCATACCCCCATTATACCTTGTCTGCTGTATATTGTATATAACACAAGGTATTGTCTCAGTAACTGGCTCTTGGCAAGTGTTAATACCATCCTGTTTTAAGTCTACTGTATCCGTCTCTCTTCTAGGTGAGCGTCTGTTTCCACTGATCCAGAACATGCACCCAAGCCTGGCAGGAAAGATCACCGGCATGCTGCTGGAGATTGACAACTCAGAGCTGCTCCACATGCTGGAGTCCCCAGAGTCTCTCCGCTCGAAGGTCAGTATTAAGTTCATTAATATTGACAACTTCCTTTTGGTTGTTCCTCTGAAGAGTTCACCAGGACTTAACATTAAAAGGACAGGGAAGTGCAGAGAAGAACTGCTGGGGTTTGGACGGAAGTATGCATCTTCACTAGTTAGCAGTCTTTTTTTTGTTTTGTTTGTTTTGTTTTAAGGCACAGGAAAGGTGGGTCTTGTGGGCACAGATGATCCCACCATGATGTCGTGGTGTTGCTAACATTAAACAATTTTCTTTCCAGGTGGATGAGGCGGTGGCTGTGCTTCAGGCGCACCAGGCCAAGGAGGCCGCCCAGAAGACTGTGACAAATACAGCTGGGGTCCCAAGTGTCTGAATCCAAGGTACAACTAGTTTTCCAGAGCTGCTTTAAGAAGGAGAGGACGGTACACTCATTTACAAGCCTCATTATTCAACTGTAACCTTATATCTACAAATGTAGCCTGACATTTACATAAGGCTCAGGTTTTTTCAAAGCAGACGTGCTTGTTTTGGTTGATGGTGAAACGAAAGTGGAATAATGATTTGAAAATGACTTGCAAATTGTGTGGCAATGGGGGTAAAATATTCATATCACTGATTGTTGTTGTTTTTTATTTTTTTTTATTTTTTTTTGTATTCACAGGAGTGGGGAACCTTGGGACCAGCTTCACCGATGGAGAAAATAATTAAACAGTGGAAAAAGTTGAAAATACACAAAACAAAGTAAAAAGAAGTCAAATAATATATTAAAAATACCAATGGAAACAAGTCTCCCATCAGGCCTGTAATGAACAGAAACACCGGGCCTGGTTTGTGGAGTTAAAAAGAGAAAATGCTTAAAAAAAGAGAAAAAGTTAAAATAGAAAATGATAATTTTATGAGGGGTTTTAGAGTAGAATTCTGTGACGAAGTGAATTGAAAGCATTCCTTTCTGCTGTTTTATCCCTTTTAAATGTTTAGGCTGTAGAAGCCCATTGTGAAATTTCCCTTGACCTTTGCTTGCTTGAATAAAACTTATAAAATAATTATGTGTCAGTTGTTGGGCTGTTAGTGAAATTACAGATCAACAGAACAGGCTTGTTCCTATCACTCGTACCAACTTGATCGTGGTAGGAGTTCCCAAATCAAAATCATTCAGAACTCCAATAGTAAAGTGGTCAAAAATAAGCATCATACACACACAAAATGAAACTGACGCTGTGAAATTGTGTTTAAAATTTTATTTGTGCTTTGGGCCAGCGATGATAATGCAGATGTTAATCCCTGAAACACATTTTAGGCTGCTGTTGTACTTTCAGGCCAGCAATCAAATGCAAGTAGCTCCATTAACTGAGTCCAGGACAGAGAAGATGGTGTTGAGGAGGCACATTTGCATCTTTTGGAAAGACGAGAGGTTTAGTTGTCAGTGGCCTTGGCTGGCTCTGTCAGCTTCTGGAACATGTCTTCCAGCTGCTTCCGGATGTTCTCCATCATGGGCTTGACCTGCTCGTCGAAGTTTGTGAGAACAGTCTTCAGCTGCTCCTGCATCTGAGCAGCCACGGGCTCCAGCTGGGTTTTCCTGTCCTCCACGAAGGTCCTGTGGGGTAGAACATCATGAACCACCATATATACAAAATATAATACACCACTTTGACCTGCATATTAAACTGCAGTATCTGTTAGTATAATCTGACCTGGGCTTCTGACTGGTCAAATTTAAATTTCTTATGCTTGCAAAGTAATTTATTATATATATTAGATTATTATTACTGATGCATTAATGTGAAAGTTACTGTTGTAACTGGTCGACGTGGAGTTAATTTTAACTACTTCATATTCTGCTTGGTACTGCAATATATAAGTGATCATATGTTTTGTATGTAAAATCTTAAATAAGTGCTTTCCCTCTAAAATAACAAATACAAGTTACAACTTGTAGGTTGACATTTAAACAATGGACAAGGTAGATTTTAATCATCCTGAACATGAGTCATGACTAAACCTTGACTTTGTGTGTGGAGGTTTGAGGTGTCCAGGTTTCTCTGTACTCACTGAGCCTGGTTTGCCAGGTCCTGGTTGTGGACGATCTCAGTCAGATCCAGAGTCATTTTGTTCTTCATCTTCTCAAAGAACTGACCGAGCCCTTCGAGATTGGCAACATCTTGTGCAAAGCTTCCTGTGGGTTTCCGAAGACACACACACACACACACACACACAAAAAAGTCCATAAGTTAGTGAGTTTTTAACAACTGTGAAATAAACTAAATACTTGGAGTCTCAGATTTGGAAAACTTAAAGTAGTGAAGGTCGTACCTTGTGCCAGAGCAAGCAAGACAACAGCTGCAATGAGGGAGAATTTCATGGCTGCTGAGTGGTGAAGACCTACAAAGACAAACACGATTTAATTATTCTGTATGTTAATGTCCTGTATCCCTTCATTTTGGCTCTTTTGCAATGTAATCACACCTGTGCTGACTGAAAGCACCATCCTTTTTTTTTTTGCCATCTTTCATTTTTGGGATAGCAGAGCAGTGTATGTAAACTTCCCTGTCAATTTTAATGTTTAAAACCAAAATGACAAGTCCTGGATGTAGCTATGAAGATGTTTCATGAAGTTGTTTTTCAGAGGGTGAGTGTAGGAAGGCCTCCTGTTGCTCAACCAGATGACTCACTGATAAAAGTTGTTCTAGGAATTCCAGCCTGGCTTTTTGTCACGAGGCAACAAAATAAATATTTTCACCGCGTGTTTGTCCAAATCCCACACACATTAACTTGATCCTGCTTGTCAGACACATCATGTCAACAGCTCCAGTAAAAAGCTCGTAAGCGAACCTTCAGTTTGGAATAATTTGTCATAGATACGTGTTCCCAAGGTCAGGAATGAACTTCTGTGTTCAAACATAGATGAGGATTTTTTTTTATAGCTTTGATTCAAGAGCAGAAAAGCTAACATCATTTTCAAACTGCTAAACCCCAAAGATTTATTTTACTTTCAATACATCTGTTAGAATTTGAATTTAGAATAAGATATTTTATAGTGTATGAAGAGAAAGAATACAAACAGGAGCACTGCTTGTGTCTCACACAACCACTGGTGCTCTCAGAGGGGTAAAGCTTTTTCTTTTGCCTGACATCTTGAGGAAAGCAAGTGTGCCAATACATGTGGTTGTATTTTAATAATGTACTGCCCATATTTATTAAAGGTTTTCTATTTTTAAACATCCACTTAAGTGCCAGGAATTAGATTTTTTATACCACACCCCACATGTGGATGAGGGCAATCCTCTCTAAAATTAAAAAAATATTTTATAATTTACTAATAAAACATAAAAAGGAAAGTATCACATGTCTTGGTTTAGTGTTAATTTAAACTAAACTGGATATCACTATGCTGCTTTAAATTTTGTAAACACCTCAGTGCTTCACTTTTCTTTGGGTCATTTATTCATTCTTTTAAACTTTCATTAAGATTTAGAGGGATTCAAAAAAACAAATAAAAGAAATTGGCTTGTCAAAGGTAATCCATCACAGAGGTATGGATCACATGTAATCCATTACTAGTGTCACAGTTAAGCTAAGTTAAGTTAAGTTGAGATTGCAAAGGCCAGTGCATGCATTACCACAAACTTAAGTAAAAGACCATGATTTGGAATATGGCTGGCAGTAATGTAAAGTGTCAAGTAAATAGGCTGAAAAATATACAGATACTGCAGATATCTTTATACACAAGTGAACGAAGTGTTATATGATGAATACTCCTGTTTGTTAAATGTGATTTTTATGTCCTTTTTGGGCCTGAATTTACAAGTCTGAGTGTGTACCCGAATGTGCACGTGGGAGAAGTTTGCCTAAAAAGCCTTTCTAACATGTGATTAACGTTGTGAAACAGTGGCAGTTTGGTTATGTTTAGGCACCAAAACTACTTGGTTAGGTTTACGAAAAGATCATGGTTTGGGTTAAAATAAGTTAAGTTTCAAACAGCAGTCTGCAGGGTTAAAATCCAGTGTTTAATCCACTCATCCATCCTGCCCACATCACTACATGGACTCGGTCGCTCTTTATACTACATCGCCTAACGTCCTAAAGGCACTCTGCCAGAAATCCTTTCTGACAGAAAGCCTTGGAGGCAAACTTCTCCCATGTGCCCCTAGCGTGCCTTTTTTCTGTCATGCTTTCTACATTTGTGTTTTGAGCTTTGTGGGTTTTCCCTGAAGAACCTCTGTTGCAGATGATGAAACAAACCTAAGAAAATTTAATTATTGTTCACAAACTGCTAATAAAGACATTCAATTATATTAATAAGATCAAAAAAGATAGGAAGGGAATATGGCAAAATGTTATGTGAAAGTATAACACTGAGAACTTTAAATATAAATATGATATTCAGAAACATCAACACCTTTAGGAGCAAATCCTACACATAGCTGGTTATTTTTTTCCTCAAATTCAATCCTCTCTTTGCTATTATTCAGCATCAGTTTCCTCATTAAATCTCAAAGCGATAAAGGAGTACGTTTTACTTTCCAAAAGTTAAATTTCAGTCTTAGCTTTAGTAACAGTTGATAGTTTTACATTCAAGAAGAATTTGTCTCAGTGTATGAAAAGCTGTTTAAACAGAGTTAGACTGACCTGTACCGCAGGAGAATCTGGACCGGGTGGTGCCTTCCTGTAGGACCCTCACACTTCTTATAGGGCAAGGTGATGCAGCCCTGTCGTGATGTGAATCTGATTGGACGAGACGGAGAAACAAAACATTATTGGATGTTTGTGCTGGTAAGGGACTCGCGGTGCTCACCCTTGCTGCTCAGTGTGCCACCTCGGCAAGCAAAACCAAAGTCCAACAGTCCCTCTGCTGACTGTCCAACATGATATCATATTTATTAAATAAACACTTCATCACCAGTAACAGCATCACCATTATGGCAGTGAGGCCATGTTTGGGAGAACTTTTATATTGCCACATGAGCTTCAGCAGATAAGATAACTGACAGAATGTCTTGTTTTATTTTGCACTTTGCAATTTTGTTTTAATTATAATTTTGTAACTTTTGTTTAGAAAAGTTCTCTATAAATAAAGTTTCTTACTATTATAGAATCAAACCTTGGGTAGGTGGTGTCATTTACCTTTTAAATGAGTGATGAGTCATGTAGTTGTGAATGATCAGGTGCTTTCCACTTAGCTTTTATGGTATTTTAGTAGCACTGATGACCTCTGATTGATTGATTGATTGATTGATTGATGTGATGTGTGTTGTTTTAATCTCGACTTGTGTGTAATTGTTTGAAGGTCCATCTAGATGTTGCAATCTACAAATGCTGTGGTATGTGGCAAAGGTCCATGCTATGTACCTGTCCCAATGAAAATGAATGTAAAATTAATAAATGTAAGTGTGGCCATAAAATGTAAGATTTATTTCATGGAAACTATGATCACTCCTCTGGGATCATCATAACACGCTAACAGCATCAAAACAAAAAAATCCTTATATTCCCTGAAAAGTGTTCTTTCTTGTTAGCCACACTAGCGGTGTGGCCTTATACGGCAATGTCTGTCCATCCCCCTCAGGATGAATTGAAATCACTTTGGTCATCCCATGACTTTTCATCTAGTGCCACCAGCAGGATAACATTTCAATTTGTCCAGCACATGCCGTCAAAACTAATAAGACTCCCATCAGCCTCAGCTGTACTTTGTGTTTTGTGTTAATTAACAAATGTTAGCATGCTAACATGCTAAACTAAGATGGTGAACATGGTGAACATTATACCTGCTGAATATCAACATATTAGGATTGTCATTGTGAGCGTGTTAGCATGCTGACATTAGCATTCTGCTCAAAGCACCGCTGTGCCTAAATACAGCCTCTCAGAGCAGCTAGCATGGTTTTCTACTGTCTTACTTATTTACTTTGTATATGTTGAACTTTAATTGTGAAGGTTTAAGTAACAGGTTAGTATTAATTTAAGAATAAGAGCTCAGCCTCCTGTTTAGAATAACTGCAAAACGTTTTCTTTTGACTTTTAAGATTTATTGGTCTTAATGTAATGGACAGATACAGAAATTACAGGATTGAAAACTGGTCTTTAGTGTCAGCTGTCCTTTGGGAAGAAGCCTTGTTTGACACTCATTCATGTGGATGTAAACCTTCTACCATGTAAACCTTCTACCTTTGGTTTACATCCAACAGAGTGTTATTGCGACCAGTCTATCTTTATGGTTGTTGTAAAATAATTAATTCTCAACCCCACTCCACCCCAGTCAGTAATAAACAATTCAGGACAGGGGGGGAAATGGGCTTACAGGGAAAATACATGAGCAGTGGACATAAACAACACAAGCTGTTTAATAAAACTTGAACGACAATCCTATGAGTCCCAATTCATCTAGTGGGAAATCCCTGCACTGGAGTTTTAAAAGTCAGATTTTGACTATAAGGCTTAGATCAAAACCAGATGTGGGAATGTTTTCAACCAGTGATTATTGTCTCTGTCCAGAGTCTGTTCACAACTGGCCTGGACTCCCCTGATGGAAACAGCTTAGGTTGTTTACGTCTCTCAAATCCATCCTCTCAAAAAAAAAAGAAAAAAAGAAAAGAGCTTCTGACATGGAACCATCTTTGTGGTGGTATGCGAGGCATGCAAGGACGACATAGAGGTGGATACTATAAAAATGGAAAAGTTGGTAAGAACCGTTTACAAAATGAGAAAACATCAATATTATCAGCAAAATGTCCTCAGTAGTATCAAAGGAAGTAATGCTTATTATACAGAATTTCAGAGTGTGAGAATATTATATATTGTTACTGCTAAATCACATTATTGGATTATTATTAATTTGGCTGGTCGAGGTGGAGCTAATTGAAACAAGTTTATATTGCGTTGGTCGTTTAATTTGTACCATATGTCACAATATGATCAAAAGTTTTTCATCTGTGAAGTAACTACAGCTGCTAGACTCCAACACTGTCTTGTAGAAATAAGATACAAAAGTACACTGAAAATGTAGTGGAGTAGAACAGTGGTGGAAGAAGTACTCACATCCTTTACTGAAGTAGAAGTACAGATACCTTAATGTAAAGTTAAAGTCCTGTATTAAAACTCCTAATTAAGTAAAAGTACAGTAAGATAAGTATTATCAGTAAAATGTACTTAAAGTATCAAAAGTAAAAATGGCCCCTGTGATTGATATATAAGACATTATTAGATTGTTACTGATGCAGCATTTCACTGTTGGGGCAGATGGAGTAACTACTTTATGTACAGTTAGGTAGTTTAGTCCAATGGTTCCCAACCTGGGGGTCGGGCCACCTTTGAAGGGTCACAAGATAAATCTGAGGGGTTGCGAGATGATTAATGGGAGCGTAAAGAAGAAATAACAAACTTCTGCTACGCACATTTTTTTTTCACTTTTTGGAATTGTCTCTAATCTGTGCTGTTTTGTGAAATAATGGATCATTTTATTTCTTTTGGCTTCAAACTGAATAATTTAATTGAAACCATGTGAGAAGTTTAGAGGGAAAATGGCTTTTTGGTGGAACTGCTAACAACTCATAGACATCTGAAACATGACGAGGGGCCCCAACAATACGTTGTATTTTATAAGATTATCTACGTGTTATCATATGTGTTTTTATGTAAAATATTAACTAGTAACTAGGTACTGCCAAGTAAATGTAGTGGAGCAACAAGTACAATATTCACCTCAGAAATGTAGTGGAGTAGAAGTATAAAGTAGCATAAAATGTAAAATACTCAAGTACAGAACCTCGAAAGTAAATGTACTTCCACCACTGGGTTTTGCCAAAGTCAAACATTTGACAGGTCAGCTTACCGTGATGAACAAATCATGTTTAGGATGGTTGTTAGTTATAATAATAGTAATTTGACAATGAAGGAAAAAAAAATTCAGTACATTCAGTATTTAGGTCAGAGGATCCTTTTACTTTGACTTGCTTCGATGCCTCCTGCATTAAAGTTGTAGCCATAAAACCTAGACCCTGAGTAAACAGGTCTGCTGAGCAGCAATCACACAGCAGCTTATACAAACTAAGGCTTAGAAAACGACTGGAGAACCACACCAATGTCCAAATGTCACTGAGCTGCATAGCCGAGGTTATTGATGTAATGAAATGAGAGCACGCCCTCCAGTGAGCCAAACACTCATTACAATTGTGATATATGACTGTTGATGTTCCTTTCTGTTGTGTGTGTACTCTAAAGTAAACAATGCTAACAGGCCACATCTCAAATGTTAGATTTTAGAACATTTTTCGTGGCTTCTGTGAACCTTTCAAAGTCCCTCAGTCTAGTTGAATTTGTTAAAAATGTGTTTTTGCACATCTAGCTTGAAAAAAGATATATTCAAATGCTCCCTAGTTCCTCCTCCGAACTCCTGTGGCCTCATACCAGACCACAGAAAGAATGAAAAATTACACAAGTTCCAGAAAGTCATAAAAAACATTTAGGAAGCACAAGAGGAGGTCCCATTTCTTCTTCAAGTCTTTGTTCTGCACAAAGTTGGTGGTCCACTAACTCAAATTTGCATTACAGTATCTATTTCACTGTTTCAAAGAAGGATCATATTTTTTTTTCACCCTCTTATCGAGTAAACTGAGTTTCTCCGCTTCCAAGTTTTAATCACACGCTTCAGGCTGCAGAGCTGGAGCTGTAAACCCACACTGTAGTTGTACTCTGTTGGTGCCAGAGGAGAACAGGAGGCTCAGATTTCTTGTCTCGATATTTCTCTGACTTTCCCCAGCTGCCTTCAGGTACTGTAGACAATGTCGGAAATATCACAGCAGCATGCATATGTTTGAACAAACTATACACTATACAGAAAAAAGTTATTTTGCGCAAGTCAACAAAATGTGACATTGTGGAGTTTATTCGTTTAAGGAATTGTATTAAAGCATTATAACTGCAGCATCTTTCCCCCCTTTTTGTTAAACTATTACAGCACAAGTTCTGTGCCATGTGACTATTTTAAAGGGGAGTAAACTATTAAAATATCAGTTTCTATTAGCAAAAAGTAAACTGCAATAGACCTGAAGTAATCTGTAATTGTTTCAGATATTAAAGGCCTGGTTTAATAAAGGAAATTAACATATTAGCAGTACAAACAATTACCTATCAGAAAGTTGTAATATTCTGCTATGTAGTGTAAGTTCCTTGTTTCTAATTTTTTAATGGCATTACATCTTCCATCACTAACTGGTGACTTTCTAATATTCTGTCATCCTCATGTATGTAAATGCTGCTGCACAAAACATTAGAAACACCTTTTAATGTTATTCAATACAGCACAACAATAACACTAATTATGACCTCAGAAATTACCATAGAGTTGACTTTTCTGACCTAAGGTCAATAAAAACAGAACATTACAAATGTTACAAATTGCAACTACACATTGGATTGCATTAGACACTACCTAACAAAATAGTAAATCAGTGTCAAGGTCAAAGTCAAGGTTACTATTGTCTCTTGTAAATCAAATTAATTTTGTTTAAGTTTGGACACAAAATCACAAATTTGCCTCAGAGGGCTTTAAAATATTTACAGCATATGCCACAATCGATCCATAGACACTCAATTTGGGTGAGAAAAAACTACACACACACACACATACACACACACACACACACACACACACAACACTTTAATGGGAAACAAAAGGATGAAACCTCAGGAAGAGCAACAGAGGAAGGGATTGCATTTCCAGGATGGACATACACGCAAGATATCTAATAAACAAAGTAGTTGAATGTATATTGAAATCTATAATATTGAATGAGAACAGAATGAGATTAAGAGAAATCTGTGTTGGATTAAACGAAATACTGCATAAAAAACAGACATGTCACAATAAAATCACACTTTTTTCGTGACAAACACTAGCCTGAACTATAATAACCAAGCACACCATTCACAAAATTGTGCATTTCTAAAAAAAAAATTATTATACAAACAAACATCACTTTACATGCCTACAACAAAGCACACAATTGGTTTAAAAAAACTCACCCTACATCCACTATGTAGGATGCAGTAAATGGTAGATAATGGGCTAAAACCACGCACACATGGCTAAACATGCAAAAATACTGGTGTGATGGCCCTTCAGCTAAGACGCTGTAGAATACGAGGACTCCTTGAAGGCACCATTTCACTGACAATCCCGCAGCCTAACCCAGACAGCGAGCATGCATAGCAGCAGTGATATGTGTCGATTGAACATCGGCTAAGTACTTCTTTCGGCTGTGATTGACAAAAGCCTGCAGACGCTTTGTTCATTCAGCCCTTAGAGCTCATCTTTGAACCAGAAACCTTCGGGTTGATCGGTGTAAATCTCATCCAGACCGGGACTTCGCAGACGTTACGTTGGGACAATGGAATCTAACGTTA
Organism: Maccullochella peelii; assembly: GCA_002120245.1. NCBI lineage: Eukaryota > Metazoa > Chordata > Actinopteri > Centrarchiformes > Percichthyidae > Maccullochella > Maccullochella peelii. The sequence continues at coordinate 132,970 of LKNJ01000437.1, forward strand.
TCCCGGACAGTATCCGCCCTCAGAGGCTCCAGCCAGGGATTGGATTCGGTTCAGGACCCACCGGGACCCTCCGCTCCTCTCTCCGGCCCGGGGTAACGGTCCCCATCGCACCGCTGTTGCCCTCCCCGGCCTCTCTGGCCGCTTCGTGCGGGCCTCCTCCGCCGCCCCCTCCGCTGCAGCTCCACAGCCTGTACGGCGGTATCGGAGCGGGGCTGGGGCCGGGGGCTACCGGCCACTGTAACCCGGGGAACCCGGCGGTGCTGAAGGAGGCGGTGGAGGCTGTGGTCCGCAGCTTCGCCAAACACACACAAGGTTACGGCAGAGGTAACGTCCAGCGGTGATAAAGCTGTGTTTAATGTGGAGATGATGGTGCTAATCTGTGTCATATTGTTCAGTTTATAGTTGGGGAGTTTTGAAGAGCAGAAAGCCACTTTCAGCTGCGCCATTTGTTTGGAAGTGGATTAGCAACGGAAAAAACACGAGCTACATTCCTGTAATATTCATGTTTGGCAACACAGTGTCAAATACACTCACATTATATTGTTTACTATATTGTGTACTGGGGTCATTTTCACCTGATGCAAATGTCACCATAATGTTTCTTTCTAGAATTAAAAGTTTTCCTTTGATATACATAGCTAGCTATAGTAACCGTGGCTTGAATCACTTAATTATAGGATTAAGTACCACATCTCTTCGGGGATTACATGATTTACGAACAATAAACTATTATACCTATAAATTAGCCACACTAAATCCATCTTGTTTTACATTGGACACGGTACAATACTGGTGAAAACCATGAATAGCCTTGAATAACAAAGGAAAGACAGGACACATTGTCAGTAGCAAATATGTAGAGAGTAAAATCAGGTTAACCGCCTTTTTACTGGGCAAAATAAAGTTCATCCATCTTTTTAGAGATGACCAAAAATATTTAGTGTAACATCCAGATTATACGTCTTAATAAGTAGTACCAGATGCATGTACCAAAAGCAGGAATTAGGCTACTGATGTTCTAAAAATATAATTTATTTGTGGTTATATCGATTGCTGGTTGCCTCTTTTTATTTATCACTACAGCACACTGGCAAGAGTTATGCTTGAAAATAACATTAGACTAAATAGCTGCTATAATGTTGGCAGTTGGAGCTAATACAAGTGTTCCTGTTTGGTGCTAATAGGATTTATTTCCAAAAGATTGTCCCTCCATGCTCTGACTAACATCCTCCTCTATCCCATTTAGGCTACTTAACGCTGACAACATTGGCAGCACCATAAGGACTGTTTTATCAGGGGGGGTGCTATATTTTTGTCTTAGTGTTGCTCCAGTTTTGTGAAGAAAGGGATGTTAGGTCAATTATCACGTCATATTTTGGGTTTTCTACTTTTTTCCTGTGGTATAATTATAATTGGGCCATTACCAGGAAATTAAAAGGCATTCATTTGCAATAAAACCCACTATTAAGACAAAGTCAAGTAATTCTGTCAGTAATCAATTGTTTAATAATGTTTCTATTTTTTACTTTTCCCTGTGACACATTTGTCAGATATGTGCTGATTGATGCCATACCACTGAGTCCGGGCCAGCACCATTGTCACATGTCATCCTCCACTATCTCCCAATATTTCCTGTCTCTCTCTGCTTTATCTTTCAGGATGTGCTCAAAAACTGATAAAAAAACACGGACCAAAATGCATCATCTTATCGCTGTCCTGAACCCTAGAGATGCTCAAAAATAACTTGGTCAGGGTCTGAATTTGGTTTGTTGAGCCCTCTTTGGGTGGCCCCTGATTTAGAGAAACTACTCTACATTTCAGTCAAATGGAATAAATATACTGTACATCCCGTGGCTCATCACACATCTAGTGCCAGCTTAAGTTAACTGTTGGAAGGATACTTTATAGTACATTATGTATTCTATTTGTTGTGAAAGTGATATCACAGAGAGCAACTTTCACATCTGTTGAAAGAACTTAGATTGCTGTTTTCAATAGCACAGAAGTTTTTACTTTATAATTGGCTAACAACAAGAAAACAGTTTATAGCAAGCCTTTTACTTTTACACACAGTAAGAGGATTGCAGTTTAGGGATTTATATATCAGATGTCAGAATATTTCTCGGCTTGTTTACAGAGGCCTCAACAGCCACAAAGCTGCAGCCCTAAAACGTACTGATCAGGCTCCAGACTCAGTGCGAGAGCGAGAAGCAGGCTGCTCGTGTTCGTATCAAACAGTGAGAGCTCAGCGGGAAAGAGCTGAGAGGTAACAGAAGTCAAAGAGCCCTGGATAATGTTGGCTGCTGCCAAACCCAAATAATAATTTCTGACTCAGTTGCAAATTTTACTGCTTTTCTTTGTTGTTGTTTCCTTTGGGGGGGGCAGGGATGTAACTTTCTCACATGGGCTTGTTAAGTGTAGAGTTAAGGGTGTGTTTCTTTAAGCAGCTCCTCTGAGGCGATGCACAATTTCCTCTGAGCAGCCACCTAAATATTTTTCAGGAAAAACCTCCGGCATCTTTGAGATGATCCTCCCCCCACCCTTTCCATCTTTGTGTTTAGAGAGGATGTTGCAGAGCACAGCCTGTAACTAACGGCACTTTCAATGCAAACTATTCGCAAAAAGCGTTTAGATTTCTAGAAACCAGAATATTGTTATGTAAGTGTTGATATACCACAATGTGACGAGGCTTCTTTTATCTCTGTGCCCTCCAGTAAACGTGGTGGAAGCTTTACAGGAGTTTTGGCAGATGAAGCTGACCAGAGGGGCCGACCTGCGGAACGGAGCGCTAGTTGTTTATGAAATGGTCCCATCCAACAGCCCTCCATATGTCTGCTATGTTAGTCTTCCCGGAGGCAGCTGCTTCGGAAGTTTCCAGGTACCGTGTCTGCATTTTCTTAGTGTGATAACAAAATTCCAACGTGTTTGCAACCACAACATACCACATTGTGCACACACTGTTGCTAACTTTACTCCATATAAACACTGGCTGTCTTTGGCTTTTTGACTGTATTCCTGATTGTATCTGACTGCTAATGCATGTTCTCTTCACTGTTTGACAGTTCTGTCCCACAAAGGCAGAGGCAAGACGCAGCGCTGCCAAGATTGCCCTGATGAACTCTGTTTTCAATGAACATCCTTCTCGTCGCATCACAGACGATTTCATTGAGAAGAGCGTCAGTGAGGCCCTGGCCTCCTTCAATGTAAGCTACGTATAATAAGTTACAGAAGGTTGTGTGCCGAAGTCCATGGGAAGCAAAGTCACAGTATACCTGCAGTATGTGAATAAAAACGTAAACAGTTACAGAAAAGGACACACATGTAAGATACATATGCAATTACTGTATTTAACTTAATATGTATGTAAATGTAATGCAGTTGGCACCGTGCACATGGATATTTGCAGTAGATGTTTTAGTATGCACAATGCATACCAATAATTGACACTTTGAAAAGAAAATTAAGCAAGATTATTTTGGCTTAAATTGCCTCCTAAAATCTCACACTTTTGCCAAGGTGGCTTCTACGTAAAATGTATTGTTAAACCCCTACACTTAATCTCTAAAACTTGAGGACATCCTTCAAGGAGACATCCGTAAGATATCATTATTTCAGCTAACTCCCCCACTACCAAAAATGTTTCATACATGTTTCATGCAATACTTATTTTATTTACCCAAAAATCCAGTTTTTGTCAAGCTGTTGTTTGGACCAACACAACAGTTGTTGACATTAACTAGCTGTTGTTGTTTACAGGGAAACAGAGAAGAGGCTGACAATCCCAACACAGGAATTGGGGCGTTTCGCTTCATGCTTGAGTCCAACAAAGGCAAATCCATGCTGGAGTTTCAGGTGCATAAACTTGAGGAATGTCTGTGTCGTCTTAAGTTGCATTTTATGCTCCTCAGACGCACCAGGATAGTGTGGAAATAGCATTTGCAGGGTCTGAACCCAGGTGCTGTCTTAAAATGTTTTGCATGTGTTGAGCTTGAATGTGTATACATACAATATAGATAGAAAGATAGAGACCAAATACATGTTTTTAAAGAGATTTCTAGTTTGCCTCTAGCATACTAGCGACACCCCTTGACAAATATACCAACATTTCATGTGGATGCAGCTAGTTTGAGCCCACATGTGACCTGTTTGTCTTTTACTAATAGCATGGAGCTTGAAGCTAGAACATCTTAACTGGAAATAGGAAATCTGAAGGGAACAAAAGTGCTTTGTAATACTGAACTGCTTCAAATAGCTTCAACTGAGTGTTCTGTAGCGGGTTTGATCCCTCATTGCTGCCGGCTTGGCTGTGTTTGTGTTTCAGGAGCTGATGACTGTGTTCCAGCTGCTGCACTGGAACGGGAGTCTCAAAGCCATGAGAGAACGACAGTGTTCCCGACAGGTACTGTCATTCATCTCACAGAGAGGGTTCAATTATCCAAGTACAGTAGTAGTTTTCATCACTTCTTCATCAAGTTTCCTAACCAAAGGATCAAATCTTTCCCTACATGGCACGACAGAGTAAACATTTCTCTTCTCAACACGAGTGGGAGCGTTGCTAGAGAGCAGGAAAATAAGAGCCTAAATCGTAACACAGGCTACCTAAATGATGGATTTTAAAAAATAATCTCTAGTTGCATTACGGTTGATCCTTCTGGTTATGCAGCCGACATGTGAAGCATCATAGAAGTACCTTCAAATTACGGCAGCACTGATTTGACTTTTACTTTCTTGATACCAAGTCTGATACCTCAACTCAGGGTATCTGCTGATACTGAGTACCAATCCAATACCAGTGCTCTCTTTTTACCACATTTAAATTTTAGTTTTATGTCAGGTAACATGAGGCCAAGGATTGCTGTGGTTCTAAAAACTGAGTTGGCAGCCCACTGCGACCAAATTCAATTCAATTCAGTTTTATTTGTATAGCGCCATATCATAACAAAGTTATCTCGGGGCACTTTGTCATAAAGAGCAGGTCTAGACCGACTCTTTATGTTTACAGAGACCCAACAGTTCCCACCATGAGCAAGCACTAGGCGACAGTGGCAAGGAAAAACTGCCTTTTACCTTTTAACAGGCAGAAACCTCGAGCAGAACCAGGCTCTGGGTGGGCGGTCATCTGCCTCGACCGGTTGAGTTGAGAGAGAGTAAGAGCAGGAGGAAAGAGAACATACAGTAGTACAGCACAGTACAATTCTACATACAGATAATATGTATGTAATATATATAATATGTAATATGCAATATTGATATTAATATTAATAAAAATAATACTAATAGCAATATTATACTAGTAATACTAATAATTAGACCAATAACAATTTTACAAATTTACTGAAGTCTTATAGATCTTGAGTTGGCAAGACCACTTAGCTTTCCCTCTTTGATATTACTGAATGTATCTTCTTTGCAGGAAGTGCTGGCTCACTATTCCCACCGGGCTCTGGACGATGACATGCGCACTCAGATGGCGGCCGACTGGGTGAACCGAGAACAGAGCGTGGCGGCCACTATTGCGCAGGAGGTGGCGTCAACAGAGCGAGAACTGGAGGACGCCAGGCTGGCGGGCAGAGAACTGCGTTTTTACAAAGAGAAGAAGGACATCCTGATGCTGGCTGTGGGCCAACTCAGTGCAGCCAACACTGCCACCCTGCCCTCGCACTAAACCTACCGTCCATTGTGGAAACATGCCTTCACACTCCGTAGGATTCCAGGTAACAGTATTGATCACTTCATAGTTATAAACCTGATATCGTCTGAACTTTTAGATTTAATTTCTTGTGTTTTGTTATGAGGACCAGGTAATCAGGCCTTTGACTTACAGTATGCACATCCGTCCATAAAACAAACACTTGCCGCTATAGCCGTTACCTCTTTGTGCCTAGTGATTACAGGATAACAGTGCTTTTAAAAAAAAAAAAAAAAACTACAACCTGTATATGTGCTTGGCATACCAGCTGACTGAGGTTTACATGTTTTTTTTCATTATTTCATACTGTATTTACTCAAGTAGATGTACAGAAACAAAGCCTGCCTTTCATCAGTGAATGTACGGGACGTAAGTTATTATGACCCATTAAACCAAACACATTTGATCAAGGTATGGATCATTCTGAAGTTTGTTTCTTTCATGTTTTGGGTGTGTTTACTTGCATATAGTATTTTAGACTCTGGCAAGTGAAGGTGGTAAAATGTATGGGTCTTAAAACCTTGACGGCAAGTACACTGTGTACACTAATAATCAGAATATTTCAAAAATACCACAAAACACCCTTTCATAATGGCTACACAACCTTGTTCTGCCTGTTGTAATGAGAATATAGTGTAAGTATGTGGAAATTGCATCCTCAAATAATACCAGAATTCAAGTAAGCATTGGAACATACTTATTGGCTCATGTAATAATTTGAGGGTACTTTGCAAAAATGTCAGCAGGTGACTGATTGCTCTGACAGCAGCTCAGGTTTTTGAAAAAAAATCAGATAGTGAACCATCACTTTGTTTTCTTTTTTGTTTTCGTTTTTGAAGGCTTTTGACAACTATTTTAGTGTTCATTGTATGCTTGGTGACCATGACACTAGCGGAATGTATATTTTCAGTGTGCTATCGACTAAAGGATCTGCAAAGCGATGCTGTTTAACATTTAGACTATTGCATTACTCTCGTGATACAGATTGTGTTTGTCATGTGCTTCATCTAGAGGAGTTAAAAAGAGTTGTTGCTTGGAAACAATGAATAACCACACAGTGGTGATTGGAGGTGAAAATGTGAAGGCCAAAAAAATGAGTTGAGGGATCTTTTGTTAAAATGATTCATCGTGTGTGAGTCATTGTTGTCCATACAAAACACTACCAGCACTTGTGGTTTATGTTTTTTGACATACTGGAAGCAGAATTTGTTTGTTAGCAGTGCTAGTGTAAGTCCATGGGCTAAAAACAATGTATGTAACTCGCACTTAATCACCTTTCAAATATTTTTATGTTGAAGGACCTGATTTCGTTTGTACTGTAAATGTGATATCTTTATTTTTCTCTATCTATCTAAAGTGTATTGAATACATTATAAGGATGATGGCATTTCAATGAGTAGCCTTTTAAAGACCCCATCTAATGGAAGTGAGAGTTTGTTTGATATGGTGTGGCTCTGGTTGGAGGGAAATGTGGGTAGTGAGTTATGCAAGTTAAACAGCAGGAGGACCCGTCTCGCTGATGAATGCTGGATTGTCAACAGCAGAAACTGATTACACTAAATTTGAGGAGACGGCAAATTGAAAACAAAGAAGCAGAGTATGATTAAATCCAGAACCAAATTTATTATTGTATTGCTGTATCTCTTCCCTGGGATCATTGTGCCTTTTATAAAATTGGTAACATGTAATAGTTTGACAGCTCTTAAGTTTAATTTCATTTAATGAGGTCTTTAAAGGATGTTCTACTTTGTGTTGTGGCTTTTTTTGTAATTTCATGTAAAGGTAAAATTATAGATTACATGCTATATTACTGTTACAGTACTTAAAGGAATAGTTTTACATTTAGGGACATTCACTTATTCACTTTCTGGTGGAAAGTTACACAAGTAGGTTGCTACCACTCTCATCTGTGCATTAAATATAAGGCTACAGCCAGCAGCCAGTTAGCTTAGCTTAGCATAAAGACAGGAAACGGCTAGCATGGCTCTGTCCAACAGTAATAAAATCCGTCTTCCAGCACCCCTAAAGTTCACGAGTTAACATGCTATTTCTCATTTGTTTAATCTGTACAAAAACCAAAGATTAAAAACGACAATTCACCTTTTCACAGGGGGCCAGTAACTTCCTGGATTCTCCGCTGGTTGCCTAGCAACTGCTCAGAGCAAACAAAATATTCCGGCGAGCGGCAGCTTAATATTTACAGTACAGACGTGAAAGTTGTATCAATCTTTTCAACTAACTCTGCACCAGAAAGTGAATTAGTGTATTTCCCAAAATGTCTAACTATTCCTTAAATATGTTACATGACATTAGATTATGAAGGATCTATTAAATCTTACTGCCTGTGGTATGCATTTATAATCATTATATATTGTTTGTTTGGTACTCAGCTTGCAAGATATGTGTGCAGCACAAGTAGGAAAAATGTTTCTAAGTAATTGTGTCTTCTTGGCAAAGACCCTGCAGCTCTCTTCAGGACATTCTGAAAAGATGAAATAGACCTTTGAACTGATACAATGAGCACTTTGACCTCACAATTCTGCAGCTTGAATCCAACTCTGTTAATCTCACATTTTCCTTTTCACTTTGGTTTACTCCTTCTCCCAGAATCTCATCTGCAAATACGTTTTCTGAATTCGTCAGTGATTGTATCGTCCCATGAAGTCCAACCTAAAAACATACTGTACTACCAGTGCACTCATGTTAAAGCTGAAATGTAACAAGTATTTAAAGGAACTGGTTACAGGGACGAGGCCAGAGATCTTGAATTGTGTGTTTTTGCATTTTTCTTCTAACTTAGATGCTTATTATGTGTGTGATTTTTGACCACAAGCCATTAATCTCAGAGCTCTCCTCTTACAAATGCCTTCAATTTTTTCTTTGTGATCATTATCAATGAAGGCTTTTTTAAACATTTTTTTTTGCTTTCCATTTTATAAATAAAAAAACATCTATTCTTTTGGCTTTGATGCATGATGTGTTGATTACATTTTGTTTTTATATTTTTCATATTCTATACAGTATTGTTTTATAAAAGTGTTTCTCAAGGCCCTTATTGTATGTATTTTCTATGAGCATTTTGTATCCCATGTTTATACTCTTAGTAGATTTATATGATGTAATAAATTGACTTATACAAATGATTTATTAATTTGTCATGTCACTTATTTCACTGCTTAGTACAAGGCTGAACAACTGAACCTACATAATAAGGACCAAGTAAATAGATAATCATTTGTAATGGTTAAAGTACTAATGAAAAAGTAGCTTTTCATGAACATTTTAGGATGAAATTTACTGTTACTGTACGCAAGGATATGTGCTCCAAATCACATTTGTACTACAGCTGTGTTTTCATTGGAGGTGATTTGAAATAGCTAGAAAAGGGAAACAATGGTTAATAGGATCTTTGCAATTGTTTTAGGAAATACACAATAATATTTTGACTTCACATGAATTCCTAGTTCCTTTTTAAAGTGTTTTTAACGAGGACAATACAGATAAACACTTACATAGAAAGAAGTAATGAACTGATTGTAGTTCATCTACATTGTAGACTGTAATGAATACAGTATGGGGCATCTAGTTCAAGCTATTTTGCACCCCCTGTCCGTCATTGTTAGGCTTTTGAATTCAAACAAATACATTGATACAACAGATTCAGGATAAAACAACAGAGCAGATAAAACAAGGGAGAGATTATTTTATTTTATTACTTCCGCCTGCGTCACACAGGCAGGAAGAGGCGGGGCCTCAGTTAAGGACGCTCGCCGTGCGTTGTTCATTCAACATGGCAGCGGGACCAATTTCTGAAAGAAACCAAGGTAAATGTATCATTATAATACGTGTTTCAGCCTTTTGTTGCAGTCATTTATGAATCTGCTTGTGGGTTACACTTCAAACTGCTCAACTTGTATTTATGAGCGCCGCTGACCGCTTGGTTAGCTAATAGTTTGTGGTAAACAACCGGTCGATCACATGGACGTATTCAGTTGTCGTTAGCTTGCCGCTAATTTAGCAATTCAATTGAATTCTGTTAACTTTAATTTATTTTAGTTGCTTGCTGCATAAGAACATATGTGTAGCGTTGGCTTTTTATTGATTTGAAGTGTGGCGGCTGTTGTTAGCACATTAGCCGCAGAGCTACGTCCTGTTAGCTAACAGCTAAAGTTAGCCTAGCAAGCTACCATAGAGTCTGTGGCACAACTCGACGGTCAAGTTGACTAAACAAATGATAATACTTTTTTTTCTCTGTTTTTCTGCTGTTACACAGCATTTGATAAGCTAGGGATGGGGTATGTGGTCTGTAGAAAATAGCATTATAGTTATTACGGTTATGATGGCTAAACAGGTAGGTTAGCTAACTAATTATTGTTAATCAAAAAAGGTCAGAAAACTTTGTTTGGCTCTTATACAGCCTTTTAGAAAAGCCAAGTCATATATACGGTTACTAATTTTGTATAATTGTTTTTATATTTTATAAAATGTATGTCATATCCTCCAGCTGTAATCTCAAAGGAGTGTTTAACTATCTTCTTCCAAATAACTGAAATGCCACAAGCTTTCATTCAGCAGCTGTTCTTTTATTCACAATCAGTTAGTTTGTAGAAAAGGGAACATATTGCAGAGCGTTTTATGTGCAAATTCAATCTTAGCCACTGGAATGAAACTTTTTATATTATTTTGAGAAAACGGATGGAAAGTTCAGGTCGTATAACATCTGAATTGGTTATAATAAGACTGAAAATAAATAATGACTGGAAATGCATCTTGAAGCAAGAGAAGACAATCAATATTACCAATTGAGATGAGGGCTGTAACTAGCTAAGCAACTTATTTTCAGTTAATGAACAGCACCCTATCACTTCATCATTTACTCAATGAAATGTCAATGATAATGACAAATCTCCATCACAGGTTACCAGACTTTAAAAATGCAACTTTTAACTTTTTATATTTTTACATGATAAATGGTAAATTAGCAGCAGTCAAAACATTAAGTATCTCCTTGTATTTTGACAGAACCCAAATTCATGTTCAAATTTGGCCTAATTTGGACATATAACTTAAATTTTATTTCTAATTCTTATTTTTTTCAGACGCCACTGTGTATGTCGGCGGCTTGGATGAGAAAGTGTCAGAGCCATTACTATGGGAGCTTTTCCTGCAGGCTGGTCCTGTGGTCAACACACACATGCCCAAGGACAGGGTCACTGGCCAGCATCAAGGTGAGTATCAGCTAATATTCTCTAAAACTGTGATTACCAATGTAGTAACGTGTAAAGGGAGATAAATAACAATCATGGCGCTAACCTTTTCCACTCCTTCTCAGGTTATGGCTTTGTGGAGTTCCTTAGTGAAGAGGATGCTGACTATGCCATCAAAATCATGAATATGATTAAGCTCTATGGCAAACCAATTCGAGTTAATAAGGCCTCTGCGCACAACAAAAACCTGGATGTGGGTGCTAACATCTTCATTGGTAATCTGGACCCAGAGATTGATGAGAAGCTACTCTATGACACATTCAGTGCCTTTGGCGTGATCCTCCAGACGCCAAAGATCATGCGAGACCCAGACACCGGCAACTCAAAGGGTTATGCTTTCATCAACTTTGCAAGCTTTGACGCATCAGACGCCGCCATCGAGGCCATGAACGGCCAGTACCTCTGTAACAGGCCCATCACAGTGTCCTACGCTTTCAAGAAGGATTCTAAAGGAGAACGACATGGCTCAGCTGCAGAGCGACTCCTGGCTGCACAGAACCCTCTCTCCCAGGCAGACAGGCCACATCAGCTGTTTGCAGACGCTCCGCCACCACCGAGTGCTCCGACACCGGTCCTAACGGCAATGGGAAGTGGGATGCCCATGCCAGGTATGCATGAAAGACTGCGGTTACGTAGGGTAGATGTTAAAACATATAGGATGTTCAGTGGCTCTCCTCTTTTTAATTGTACATTATTTAACCACTGTTGCACTGTAATGCAGAATATTTTCAACCATTATTATCTGCAGATTTGTAAATATGCCATTAATAATAACTTAATAGATGAGGATTTCAGGTCATATGCTTATAAAGAACATAATGTAGTTTAGTGTATATCTGTATGGTTTGATTTGACACATGCTCTGTTGACTTTGTGCCTTTTGACTCTTACATGTCACCCATACCTGATTCACTCTAAAATGTAAAAATTGTAGCTACAAACTCACCACTCTGATGTGAAAATCTTTCACATGTAAAAAGGAGTAAATTTGTCCTGCCATGGTGCAAAGACCCTAGTTGCTGGTATATTTATACATCTCCAATTTTCTATTTTATATCCTTTTTTTGAGTTTTTGTTTCTTAAAGCTGTAATCAATTGTTTTTGGTGTGTTTCTCTTGTAATACCCTGCCGTATTCCATGTACAGCAGCTGCCTCTGGTTAATTGTTATCGATTGAGTAGTTGAATGTGGTGAGTGCCATGAGAGTAGAAAACAAGTTTCATTACTGGCAACGAGATGAAGAAGAATCCTGTAGGAAATGTAGGTTTGCTGCTGTGACTGGTGCATATATTATTTGTCATTGATAAGGGAATTGATTTAATCTTGGTTTATCTCTGTAACTAAAAATTAACATGACAGCCGATAAATTAGCTCCTTTCTATGAGATACTAGTGAAATAAACAAATTATAACAAAGGCTAAGATGACTAGAATATTTAACAGACAGACTGACTTTGGTTACTAGTAGAATATGAAATGAACTTGTAAATATGAGTTGTTTCTGTGCAGGCATGCCACCTCCTGGTTTCCCTCCTGTTCCTCCTCCTGGATCGATGCCTCCATCAATGCCCCCTTCAATGTCCATGCCTCCAAATGCAGGGGGACCAGGTCCACAGGGTGGCGGTGGTGGGCATCCACCCGGGCCACCACCCTTCCCTCCTGCCAACATGCATCCAGGTAAATGTTTGTTAAAGATTAAAATGTTTCCACAGCGGCTGCAAATGGGTAGTTATGCAAAATATACTGACAAAGTTTAAACATGTAACTTCTGTAATTGGATGTTAATGAATCTTTAAAAAGTCTCAGATACCTGGATTCAGATACATTCCCCATTACAAGCTATGTCAAACAGTTACTAACTTAATTACCCATGGCTCATTGTCTTGCACTGTTAACCACGAATGCCTGTTGTGATGCAATACATTCTGTTACATAGGTATGCCTCAGATGCCCATGCCCCCTCCTGCTCCTCCTGGCATGGTGCCTCCACCTCCTGCTCCCCCAGGATCAAATCAAGCACGGGCACCGCCACCTCCTGGCATGCCCCCACCCCCGCCTATGGGCATGCCACCCAGAGCGCCATATGGACCTCCCATGGGTAAGGACTGTGGCATCTCCTCAAATCTTTGTTGAAAGATGACATGAAAAGAAAACATGAAAGTCTCTTCAGCTTACAAATACTACCTCTGCCTCCAAGCAGCATTGTATTTAAAAGAACAAGTGTCGATAACCATACTTCTATATCTGTGTTATGCATCAAAATAGATTTAATAATTTGTAGTATTGACACATACCCACGTTACCGTGACAAATTAGCTGCTATGGGCAGGCCTGCTATTGGTAAACCAAATTGTTGTTGAGAATATTTAAAGGACTCCTTCATCATAGTTGAAAAACTTCTTCAATAATGAGAGAAAGGTGGTAACATCTTTGGTCCTCTACCAAAAAACGTGGTCCTAGATTGGACCCACCATGGATGAGACAAGTCCATCGACGGCGGATTTAGAGCTGTGGTGATCAAAGATGGCCATCTTTCAGTGTATAGGCACCCTTACACACTTTAGTTTCACCCTGATCTGGAAGTAGCTCGCTGGAAGGGCATAGCCGATCTGCATCCGATAACGGTTGAGGGCTTGAAGTAAAATTATTGTATAAATAATGAATATTTTATTTCTCTTCAAAAGTATTCATCATAACGCTGAACCACTGCATATGATTCTTAGATTGCTTAAATATAGTTTACTGTAGTTACCTTTGGCTGTGGTGGGAGCACATAATCAACGGTAAAGATTTTATCACGTTTTGACCCTCTTTCTCTCTCTCAGGTCCACATGTTCCTCCGGGTATGAGAGGGCCTCCTCCTCCCATGCCTCCACCTGGCTACGGTGCTGGCCTTCCTCCTCGTCCTCCTTTTGGCTTTCAGAGAGGACCGCCAATGCCCCCAAGGCCCCCCGGTGTCCCACCCCGGGTTCCTATGAGAGCACCAATGCCACCGTAATCCATCTCAGACTGCAGAAACAGGCTCTCGTTTAGCTTTTCTTTTTTTTTAACATCTTAAGATCTACTGAAGTTTGTAATAGTGAGAATAATTTAACCACGTTTGTATTTTTGTTTTTTTTTGGTCACTGTACAGATGAAGACCTTTTGACAAATAAAAATTTTAGTACAAGTTTTGGAATGTTTTTTTCTTTCTCACCCACAAATATTACTTGATCAGTTTTAGTTTAGAAAAAGGGTCAAGTGAAGTGTAACAATTTGCTTTACTTTATGTGCTCAACAAAAGATAATTCAGCTGCAACTTGAGCAGTGAAGAGGCCTTTCTTCAGGTTCTTCAGTAATCCAACATTATGAGTGTAGGAGTTTCACTGCTTGCGGGTTCCGCTGACAGGTGGATACACAGGATCTCTCCTGAATACGGACTTTATTATCACTATTGACTATGGTCTAAGAGTCTCGTCGTAGTCACCTCCGTAACTCGACTTTTCAGGACTGCCCAGGTCTGTGCCGTGCCGTGTAGACCTCTTCCGTCTTCCTTTGCTGCTGAAGAGCGCAGAGGTCTTAATTAACAATCACCCCCACCTGTGCTCCTAGATTGCAGGTGCTGCCTCCCTGAGCCACTCCCTCCCCCTGCTCTCCTCTGCAGCTAAGCTCTTACCCACACCCCGCCACCACATAGGCCTACCCCCCACCGCCCGACTGAGGCCGGTGCACGTTCTGGTCGAACCTATTCCCCAAGTTTGGGAATATTCAGAATCAAATCCGCGAGGGTCTTTGTAGGGAAAAGATTCTCAGCTCCATTTGGGTTGTACCAGTTTGCTACATTTCCGTTTGGGGCCCCAGCCACGTTGTGCAGCGGGTGGCCGAGGTGCTCGAGTCCCTGAGGCAGGCGGGGCTCACCGCCAACTCGAAGAAGTGTGCAGTTGGACGGATGGAGGTACGGTATCTGGGGCACCTCTTGGACGGCGGGCAGGTACCTTAGCTCTTACGCACACCCCGCCACCACAGTGAGCCACTCAGAACTGTTTATTCACTGCTAGTCCTACATACTAGCCTACTACTTCCACCTCTGATTTCCTGATGTGATTCAACAAAACTTGTAGATTAGAACAATGGGTATAACCAGCTGTTTGCCCACACAGCCTAGGCTACAAAGTGTGCTATAGGCTAATATCATAAGCAGAAATCACTGGTGAAGTTTCAAAATACCCCATCCTTATAGTTTCCACCAAATCCCATTGAGCTGCAGCTTTTTTAAGACTGATATTTAGACAAATGTCCCCCTCCTGCACATTGCACAGCCTAATATATGAGACACACAGAAACATCTAATATTACATTTCTGGATACATTTTATTTGAATGGTAGGCCTACGGGTGATGACATCACACTGTGAGGAAAGCTCGTGTGTCTTCATAGCAGCTCTTGATGCAGTAGAAGGGATCAAGAATATGGCAAGTGGTTGGCATGGCAACAGGAGTCGGGTGTGCTTGCACGTGTTTTGTCTGTGCACACAATTTGATAGTCGTGTACAGACAAGCATCTATTTGTAAAAAGGCAAATGGGTGAAAATAAGGTGTTTGTGTGCGCATGCGTGTGAGGATATACTGTACATATACAGTACATTGTGCATTTTATATGAATTAAGTGTTTTTAAATATTTTGTGCACAAACCCCAATTGCATTTAGATCGTGAAAAAAAAAAGTGGAGGAAATGGCCGCAGATTGTGTGCAGATATGCGCCAAACCCCTCCAGATATGAAGGCGTTTAATGCGCTCGTGAGGGTTTGCATGGGGGAGGGGACCCCTGTACATCACTGAGTGTGTGTGGATGGCGTGGGTTTCTCTCCTCCAAACCGCACAGCATCATAACTCGCTTCACGGCAACAGCCCCGTACGCATCATCATCCTCCTCCTCCTCCTCATCCTCCTCATCACCATCTCCCGGCTGAAGAGGGGCCACATCGCAGGAATAAAGGTGAGCTTGAATATAACGTGAATAATAATAATAATGTTAATAACTGTACGCGGCTGATGGCGTCTTATAGCGGTGGATTTCTTTCTTTTTTTTTTTGCATTAAGACACCATGAAGAAGATACGATGGGCGTGTTCTCCAACCGTTTGCTTCACACAGCAATTGAGATCGATTTTGTGAATCGAGACGCGCGGCCTATCTATAATCTAATCCAAGTCGTGACAAGCTGCTGGCAATGTGTTTTCTAAGAATGAGCACAGATGTCAGGATGCAGGCGAGCAGACAATCAGCTGCTATTTGTGACAGATTTATATTTTAATCCGGCTGTATTAGTTGGCTGTGTAATTTGGCCTGTTAGCGACAAGGCCTTTTTTTCTTAACATCACTGAAGACGATTGTTACTGGACTGGAGGCTTACATTTGCACATAGGCTATTTAATCAGACTCTTGAATTCACATTTATGCTGCTTCTGAAAAATAACAATCCTGCAAGACTCCGAAACGCCACAACACAAATATTAAAACAATGTTGGAAATATTAGGCCTGCAGGAAGATTTTTGTCATTTCTGTGGCTCTCGTTAATGTGTTCTTCAGGTGTCCATATTATTCATCATGACACTTGACGACTGATAGAAATCTCCCAGTGCTCTAATCAGCTTGTGTGCATGTGATGTGATGGCTATCTGCCCTGCTTGGCCTGGCAAGGAAGTGGATGCTGATTGATTTTTGAAGGAGGGAGGAAATAGAAACACACAAAAAAATAAAAGGGTTGCTCAAACTAGGGAGCAATAATATCCATCCTCCTCTTCCTCAGACCTGCCTGCTCTCTCCCACTGACAGGGCTGTGTGTTGCAGGCTAGAGCTGTAGAGATGCTGTCAACTTGACGACAGGGACGAAATGAGAAAAGTGGGATTGTTGGCATTGTTCGAGTCTGACTAGTGTTTGCTTTCACACTTCAGTCTATCTATCTATCTATCTATCTATCTATCTATCTATCTATAGGCAGATTTTAAAAGAAGCACAAACATATGTGTGAATATGTATGTTTAAGAAACAAAGCATCAGGGCTAATGTTTGTATTTCTGTTAAAGGGGTGAATTTATAGAATATACTGTACGTTGTTAAATAGTGTAAAATTTTGTCTGTTACTTTTTGATGTCAAATAGGTTGTGTATGCACTATAAGCTGTAGCTTCAGCCTGCACATTTTCTGTCTATAAAAATCTTAATGCTCTGTTGTATTAACTTTTATTTTATCCCACATTGTTTATTGAGGTTTATTTCTATAAGAGACTGATTATTTTTCTAGCATTTAATTTTCTGAAATAAATGTGGATCTTTGCTTTCTATATTGTGACACTTGTCTGGACACCTATGCAGGTGATTTCAGTAATTCTTCTTCTAATAGACATGACATGTCAAAATGCCTTTTTCACGTGAGACATTTTGACATGCCACATCTGGAAAAACACTGGTGTAAATGACAAATTTAATGATGGCTGAATTCCATTTAGCTGCTTAAGTTTCAGGGACCTGGTATTGTGCATGCTGGCTCACTGTCACACTGTCATGGCTTACAGGGTCATCGTTAATGTTCGTAAGTAACAACTGTGCTTTTCCTACATGTGACAAGTCAAAATGTCTGCTGTGATAAAGGCCTATCAGACCTCTGCTCAGGTTGATGATGGGTGGAGATACGTAGGCTGGAATTATGACCAAACTTAAAAAATGAATAAGAGTCATAAAGATGTAAGTTGTCCCAGCCCAGCAGACAATTTGGCTTATCGTGGTCGGAAAAGCACAGGTGTTACTAATATCATTAACAATGGCTTCATGTCCCATTAAGCAAAACACCTGTGCAGGTAAACCATGTGTGTGTGCCTCTGTTGTCTTGTTGTTTCCTCTCCTTTACCCGTATTATTTTACACAGGCTTGTCTGCTTATGTTTGCAAGGGATAGTGATTACAGGCCTGTAAGTGCTTTAGTCCAAGATATTATTAGGTTAGTGTCCTACAGTTTAGCCTGGCTGACCAGACCTGTAGGGTTCCCTTGATCGGTGCCAGTAAATCTGTTCGTCATGCTGACAGTGAAGGAGCTGTGGCCTTATGACTGGAGATGATGTTTGAATTAAAATTAACATAAACAAATCAAACATGGAAGGATACAGATGCTGGCATAGGTATACTATAGATAACTATGAATATAAAACCATTCTAATCAACAAGCTGTTAAAAACCTAAACCTGAGTATTTCACAATTTAGATGCTAAGTCATTTTAAACATACTACTATTATAATGTACTCCTTTACAGCAACCAGCAGGGATTTTGCCAAATAGGTCTTAACTGCACCATTAAACACCCATACTCACCCAGGCCATGGTTCACGTGTACTCAGTATTTGTTTATGTTAATTTGGGGATTTTAGCAACCTAAAGAGCAGTTTTATCATTCTGTAATTGCACATGGTGAGTTTTAAAGGCTGATTTTAACATTTCTTAGCCTAAATATATTTATATTTGACAGTTTTTAATCCAAAAATATTAAAATAAATAAACATATAATAAAGGGATTTAATATTTCTCCATTAGAATTTTATTGTGGGAGTGTGGAGGAGGTTTTGAAGTAGCGTTTAGACCATCATGTAGGGAGATACAATTCATTAATTAATTAAGAAAACTAGAAACAAATTTTATACCAGACAATTTCTTTTTAGCTAGTCAAGAGATTCTGACCCCTGACCGGTCAGAATCGGTATTTCTAAAATCCAGTCTCTGGCCCTGTATATACTGTATACTACCTGGCAGACATTTAAAGCTCTGTCAGCCCGTTATTACCTGTCAGACCTCGTTTCTGAAACAGGGGTCAAAGTGAGCGTGGCAGTGATGTCTCTCATTCTGTGTCTGTTGTTTCAATGCGCCACAAAATCAAAGTGACATGATGTTTTATTGCACGGCGACCCCGAGGCTCACAGTGTCTTAATACTAAAGCATATGGATGTGGGTATCATCAGTGAACTACACGAGTCAGTGCCTCATCGATGTTCTTTTTTCAAAAGGAGATGTGATACTGTAGCAGATAGATGAAATGGACATCAATTTTCCAACGGCTTTTTCTCAATTTCAAGCCTCATTTGTTTTTGCACACAGCTCCTCTGAATCAGCAGTCGTTCACTTTTTCAATTAAATAAATGTTATGGCTTTATTAGATTAATCCATGAAGTATACTTGATTGGTTTCCTTCAGTATTGTTAATGTGTTATTGTCAAATCTGATATTTAATCGCTCAAACTGTTCAAAAACTTACATCTTATTTTATGGGCAAGAAATAATGAAGTGGTATAAATATGTAGGATGTTATGGGATGACGATATAAACAGTAATGGCCTTACAGTGATGTTCTTTTATTCCAAACTAGTGTCTGATCCTTTGGAGCATTATCTCAGTCATATTACATTTGAGTCATGGTCATGTACTGTAGCTCTTCACCATAAATTTGAACTGAGGTACTCAGGGCATTTCCGCACCAGGAAACATCCATTAAAAACCACTCTCACTATTCAAGGCTTGATGCCTCGCCCTCTAATTACAGGCCCATCTGTGACTCAGCAGATATGGAAATGCAACAGGTGTAGTGTGGAAACACACCATTAAAGGCTGGTTAGGTGGTTTGGTTTGCTGAATGAAAAGAAGAATAATCAGTTAAAAGAAAAATACATATCGTATACGTATAGATACATATTTTTTTATCAATGTGTATATTATCATATGTATATCTAGACGTTCTATATTTTTGTAGTCATTTTGCGTCTTTCAGTAGCCATAATGTCTTGTAGTAATTTTGTGTCTCTGTGGTCGTCCTTGTGTCTCTTTGTAGTCATTTTGCGCCTCTTTGGTTGTTTTGTGTCTCTTTGTAGTCGTTTGACTTTCCAACAAGAAATGTCACCTCGTTTCAACAGTCACTTCAGGCAGAGGCCAAGGAGTCAGGTCACCAGAAATGTGCAATGATGCTTTTGAAGCTCCTATCAAATACCTCTCTTGATAACAAAGCGGCTTTCCATTTAACCTACCACTACATGCCTAAATGATTACAAAAAACCCACAAGGTTGGCTAATTTATATTTCCATTTTCTCCTTAGACATAAGAAGAGCCTGTTGTCAGTCAAGTGAACTGGGAGTCAACTCTTCAAAACTGTGAGGTGTATCCTGAACAAACTGAAGCCCCAGCGGGTTCAGGTGGCCTCTACACTAAATCTTTGACCACTTTTGCATCTTCCAAACCTCTTTAAAATGGAGGACGGCTACCAAAACCGGACTGCCTTCATAAAAGGTGCCAAAGACATTGCCAAAGAAGTCAAGCGACAAGCATCTAAGAAGGTCGGCCGTTCAGTGGATCGGGTGAGCGATGAATACAGCAAGCGCTCCTACAGCCGTTTTGAAGAGGATGATGATGATGACTACCCCATGCAGGGCAGCCAGGATGGAGGCTACTACCGTGGAGACAGCCAGGCGGCCAACGACGATGAGGGCGGCCACAGTGACTCCACAGAGGGTCACGATGAGGATGACGAGATTTACGAGGGCGAGTACCAAGGAATTCCCAGGGCTGAGTCAGGGAAGGGCAGCCTGGCTGGAGGCCCGGGCTCGGTGAGTGCCGGTGCTCAGCAGTTCAGAGACATCGGAGTGTCCGAGGCAGAAAGGAGGAAGGACCAGGAAGAGCTGGCTCAACAGTATGAGACCATTTTGCAAGAATGTGGTCACGGGAAGTTCCAGTGGACCCTGTACTTTGTGCTGGGGCTGGCTCTTATGGCAGATGGTGTGGAGATCTTTGTGGTCGGGTTTGTCCTGCCTAGCGCTGAGAAGGATATGTGCCTGTCTGAACCTAACAAAAGCATGCTAGGTAAGACTCTTTTACAGGTGACCGTGTCTCCTCCTCATGTTGCATTCTTATGTTGCTTAAAGGACAAGGCTGTGTATAGTCTATATTTTTCTTATTGTCAACAAAACCAGCAATGAATTCCACCTACTAACAAGTGTTGGCTGTGTATCCAAAGCCTGATATAGCTTATTCCTCTGAGCTATAGAGCTTCATGAAGGAAAATGTCACCCACTTTGAGTCAATCCTACATACACCGTCCTGCTGCCGCACATACTCACTAGAGCACTAAACGTGTATTAATCCGCGGCTGAAAATAGTCCCCAACAAGTACTCCATTTACTCCAGTTTAGTTGCTAAAAATGACAGTGCCCAGCTGTTTAAGGAAATTACTTACTATATATTTGTGACCTGTTTTTAAAGATTTATGTCTTCAGTAGAGAATGGACTTGGGGCTGAGAGACAGACTAACTTATTGTTAGTTTTAGTGTTTTCATGGGATTTGTTGACAATAAGAAAAATAAAGAATACTGCCTGATCTTTTAAAAAGAGGAGAGGTTTATTACTCTCCGTATTTAAACTGCCTGTCTTGAGAGGCCAGTTGTCAGCAGAGTAAGCATGAACCTGCAAAGCCAATAATCTAACAGTAGAAGTATAGCAGAAATAAAGACCAGACAGACTTACAGTAAATAAAAACTTGTGCAGTAAAAATCTTAATAATTCACCAAATCATCTGTTTTAACAAACACATTTGTAATAGTTTCATTTCCTTTGCTCTCCTTTGCTCTTTGCCACAGGTCTGATTGTATATTTTGGGATGATGGTTGGGGCTTTCCTCTGGGGGGCTCTGGCTGACCGGATAGGCCGTCGGCAGTCTCTTCTAATCTCTCTCTCCATCAATAGTATCTTCTCCTTCTTCTCCTCCTTCGTCCAGGGCTACAGCACCTTTCTGTTTTGCCGACTCCTCTCAGGTGTTGGGTAAATTGAGAAATACTGTATATATATTTTAAAATGTGGGCCACTTATTCTGATCTTTGATTCACTGGTTTTAATGTACTGGGAGCGATGTTCTACAGTACAGTCGAGCAGGGCCAAGGGAAGCACAAAAAGTCTTTAACAGAATAATATTCTGTATAACATAATTTCACAATTTTAATATAATAGTCTACTCCTTTTGCAATTTAAAAGCTTATTTTTAATCAACACACATAAGTAGTGGGAAGCAAAATGTTTATATTTGTTTTGAGAATATATATATCACAAAATCAATATACTTGACCTTACAAAAGCTGTAGTCTTTAGATGAACTATGTTATACATCTCACTGCAGCATTTTGAGTTTGACAAAATAATAATAATAATAATAATAATAATTGTGTTCCAGGATACAGTAAAGTAGCTGAACACTTAGTCTTTACTTTATTAAAAATAGCAGTTTCTCTGGTTTAGTGAAGTGGCAAATTGGGATGCAAAAATCAATTTCTAGTAAAAGTTCCCTCAGCTTCTATTAGTTAGTGTTGCACCATGGTGATGGAGTAAGGCAAGCAAATAATGTTACAGCTGTAGTGACCAAACAAAACAACCAGTGCAGTAAATTGGAGGTTGGAGATTCAAGGTGTGGTGCCTCCACTTGTAAACAGCTCAGTTGCTCTAGTTTTACATTCAAGAGTTTGAAGAAATTTGCTCTCACACAGAATGGTACCATGTCTGTCGTATCCATAATACAGTTATTCAAAGTAAACAAGTGGCTGACCAAATGTATCGGCACATTAAAGAGCCAATACATACGGTACATATGGTGTTTCAGGATATTTAATATGAAATAAATAAATGTACCTCTTAGAACAAAATGCTCTTAAATACAGGGACAGTTCAACTCTGGGATCAGTTGGTTTCTGATCTTTGCAGGATTGGTGGCTCAATTCCCATCGTGTTTTCCTACTATTCTGAATTTCTGGCCCAAGAGAAGCGTGGTGAGCACCTCAGTTGGCTCTGCATGTTCTGGATGATTGGGGGAATATACGCATCTGCCATGGCCTGGGCTATCATCCCACATTATGGTGAGTACAGAAACCTATCCCTGAATTTATGAGGTTATGGTTTGCTACCTCTGCACTGTCCAAGCTAGCTGATGGTCCTCACTTTGATTTACATTTAAAGCAATAGTTCGACGTTTTGGGGATTGCACTTATTTGCTTTCTTGCCGAGAGTTAGATGAGAAGATCGATACAACACTCATATCTGTCCAGTAAATATATGTATAAGGCTATAACCAGTTAGCTTATCTTAGCATAAATACTGGAAACGGGGGGAAACAGCTAGCCTGGTTCTCTTCAAAGGTAACAAAATCTGCTGGGATAAAGGTAAAGCTCACTAAAAAACTAGTTTGCTTGGACTATTCTTTGGCTCTGAGCCAAGAAACACATTAAACCTTGCAAAATGGTGAATTGTTATCTTCACACTTAGAGTTGTTTTAAGTCTTTATCTAAGCTAACCGGCTGCTGATTGAATCTTTATATTTAACGGACAGACATGAGCGTGGTATCAGTCTAAGTGTATTTCCCAAAATGTCCAACTATTACTTTAAATTTAGATATTTTTGCAGCAAACAAAGTGTTAACACACAATTTTGAGCTTCAGTTGTGGCAGCAGGGTGCACTGGTTGTTGAAACTCATATGCTAGCAAGCATCTTCCCAGAGACACACTGCATTGTGGCTGACCTCTGTCTTCCCTTGAGGGAGGAAAAATAAGAACATGGTTCATACTGTGCCACACCAAATTTAATAAAGATATTTATAAAGATGTATTGTCTGACCTTATATGCTAGTGACTTGACTCACATTTGTAGGGCAGAGTGAAAGTGTAAGGTGCGAGCTCATTTCTTCGTGTTGGTTTATTGTTTTTTTTTTTTGTCTTCCCAGGATGGAGTTTCCAAATGGGCTCGGCATATCAGTTCCATAGCTGGCGTGTGTTTGTGTTAGTGTGCGCATTTCCTTCTGTTGCAGCCATCGCTGCCCTCAGTGCCATGCCAGAGAGCCCACGCTTCTACTTAGAGGTTAGCAGATGTGCTTGTTGACATTCAGTCACACAAACAGTATTAGATGGTTTTACTCGCGTATGAGTTATTACTAACATAATACCCAAAGTCAAATGTGAAATGTAAAGATAATTTCTTCTTCTCAATGTTTAAATGAATGGGGATAAATACATATAAAAAACAGAGAACGGTTATACACGGTATGCCGCTTACTTTTTTCCCCAAACAGAATGGCAAACACGACGAAGGCTGGATGATTCTGAAGCAAGTTCACGACACCAACATGCGAGCAAAGGGACACCCAGAGAGGGTGTTTTCTGTGAGTATCTCTGAGAAAATATTGTTTTGTTTTGATCAGCTCACAACCAACACTTCCATTAAAGTCACTGAACATCTTCACAGCAGTGCAATCCAAATGTAGTGTTTTAAATGAGGTTTTTGAGCATTTTATGCCTTTGTTAGATTATTCTTAGAGATGACGGGTACGGAGGGGAAGTGTAAGCTGCACAGTAATCAACACTTAGTTTCCGGTCAACACAGCTTGAACCATTTTCACCTGGGATCACAGCTGTATGACTTTTCAAACATCCATTGTATACTAGCAGGCACATAAACAAGAAATTACCTGCTGTTTGATGCAATGAAAACATGACAAATTAGATTTTCTCTTTGTAAACATATAGTCATGTTCATAGAAAAAGTTTCCCTTTTTACTTTGAAATCATTACCCTTCTTATAGATAAGATCCAAACAACATCTGCTTCCACATTTCCCATCTACTTTTCAGTGTGTCGGCGTAAAAACAATTCAAATCTTGAAAAAAACAACAACAACACATGGTTAAAGGTACACTTGTTAAAGGTAACACTTTCCAAAAGCTTTATTTTTGTCAAACAAGTCATGAAAAACAGACGAAGGATCAGCTCACTATGTTAATATCTCCCAATTAATGTAACAATGCAACTTTTCCATGTCATCAGGCTTTAGACTGTAGCAGGCTTGACTGCTAGTGGGCTAACAATAAATTCCCAACAAGTGGTGGCATTAAATAGTGGCAGTACTTTCTACTTTTATGGAAAAAGTACCATTGTTATTTAAAATAGTTAAACTTTATGTTTGCTTCATCATTTACCTCTCTGTGTTATCTGCCTGATGTTCCTCTATGGTGGAGCAGGAGGAAGAGTTTCAGGGAACCTTTTCAGAAATGTCACTGGTAGTTGGAAAACATGGTTAACATCTGGCTGAAGGCATGCGTGTAAAGGACTTGTGTCTCTTTCATCCAAGGTCACCACAATTAAGACGGTGAAACAGATGGATGAGTTGGTGGACACTGGCACCGATACTCCAGTCTGGCAGCGCTACAGGCTGAAGATTATGAGCCTCTCCCAACAGGTGAGTGAAGTTGAGAGGGGGAAAAACATACAGTGTATATCATTTCTTTAATCTGGGGTTTTGTTTGAAGGAGATTTATTGTTGTGTGGGAAGTTTTAAAAAGCATGAAACAAAACACCCCTGAGATCATATCTGAGATCACTGCTCCTTTTAAAAACACAGTCTTATAGTTACTGTACCAGAGTATGAGGCTGAGGCCTTTTACAGCTTGGGGCATAAAGGCCTCAGTGGAGCTGGCATCTGTGGAAACGAACAGTGTGTAGGTGGCAGCAAGTCCAAGAGCAGCTTAAAATGCCATCTTTTTCCTTTTTCAATTAGTTTGTCTTCTTGACCTACGTCGGATTTTATGAGTGAATTAAAAAATCAACAAATTATTACAGTTTATTTCAGCCATATCCACATGCAGACTTTCTCTGCTGCTTTTTGTCTCCTAAAATTGAATTTGATGAAACAAACAAATAATGTGCATTTCTGCTATTATTATTTTTTGCATCAGCTAAAATCATTAACAAAGATTCTATGTTTGTATTTGACTTTCTTGTGTTTAAACTTGTTGTCAGTGTGTTGCACATTGTTGCAGCATCACTGCTCCAGGCAGAAACTTTACCAGCTTTTGTGTCTGATTTTTAGTTTGCATTCAGCCTACGTTCCTGCTACACGCCTACACCCTCCATTTTCTTCTGAATCTGCTACTGCACCACCACCTGCTTACTGAAAAGTCTCCCCTCTTCAAGCTGAAGCTGTAAAGATGTAGTTTCATGTGGATGCCTCCTCATAACGCTCATGCTAGCTCTACAAGTTGCATGTTTCTGCTCAGAAATGTAATCTGAAATATCACAACGTCATCAGATTAAAGTTAAAGCATGTGCAATGTGTGTCAGAATTACATAATTAAATCAGACAAAGTAACTCAAAAGAATCTTATGAGGAGTTTAAAGCTGGTCTCTCGAGCTTTCTTCATCAAAAGTTGTGTGTTTTCTTGTTCACATGTTGCAGATGCGGAATAACATTCTTGCCTGCTTCAGCCCAGAATATAAACGGACGACTTTCATGCTCATGGCTGTTTGGTTTACCATGTCTTTCAGGTAAACTAAAGACTCAAACACTTTGCTATGTGGTGATTCACCTTCACTTTTGAGGCTTATTTCATCTGTCTCTGACTCTAAAACCTTTGCAGCTATTACGGTCTGACGGTGTGGTTCCCTGACATGATCAAGTACATCCAGAAGCAGGAATATGAATCACGCACAAAGACCTTCACTAAGGAACGAGTGGAACATATCACTTTTAACTTCACCTTGGAAAACCAAGTGCATCGCCAAGGACACTACTTCAATGACAAGTAAGTGATTTGTGAGCTGCAGCTTTTGTTCCTGGACAATTCGAGTAGTTAAACAGAGGTGGATTAGTCATTGATTTACATTTGAATGCTACTAAATCAACAATAAAGCACAAGAGCAGAACATGTGGCAAATATACCATACAAAATGAAAACTGAGAACCTGTGACCTGTTCGCCAGGTTCCTCAACCTGAAGATGAAGTCCATGGTGTTTGAAGACTCTGTGTTTGAGGAGTGCTACTTTGAGGACATCACCTCCACACACACCGTCTTCAGAAACTGCACCTTCGTTGCAAGTTTGTTCTACAACACAGGTAAATATGAACGGAAATTGCCGGGGATCAGTATCACAAGTTTTAAGAGCTTCAACTAATGATTAATTTGATTACTCATTAATCTTTTAAATTGTTTTTTTTTTTAATCATTTAGTCTATAAAATGATAATAAAAAGTGAAAATACCCTTTTTACGAACACTGAGAGCTCAAGGTCACCTGTTTTGTCCCATCAAAGATATTTAAACCTGTATTTATACATTTTTTGGTCACTTAGGGGAAGGACAAAAAGCTGAAGACATGATATATTATCACCTTAAAAAGTTGTTATGATTAACATGTTGGCAAACAGTTGGCTATTTACACATCCAGCAGACACGGAGCAGCATAAGCATTCATTTGGAGTCATGTTTCTGGCCACCCAGCAAATGTTAGTCTTATATTCCCTCTCCTTTTTAGCTCTGTTTTGGTCTCCACCACCTCCTGAGAGAAATATCTGGCTCTTTAGCTGCTAAATGCTCCACAGTGTTCACCAGCTAATTGCTAACTGTGTCTGTCTGCCTTTTGGTGCTGAACAGGTAGTGTACAACGGGTTTATCAAAGCTTTTTTTTTTTTTGCTGGAAACAGCTGCCTGCTACATCTGGAAACAACACTGATGAGAGCAGTGAGCCAAAACAGTAAAGTTGCAAGCTGTGAAACCAAAGCAACGAGTTAAAAGATACTAAAACGCTCTGCAGAGCTGAGGGGAACAGCAGAGTCTGATGATAATTATATGTGAGTGTCTCCTTTCACATTGCATATAATCATTTGATCCATTGTTAATATAAAAATATTGGGTAGTGCAGCTTTAAAGTGATATAAAATCAGAATTAGAATCGGATCTATTGCCAAATAGGTTTTCACATACAAGGAATTTGCTTTGGTGTATTCGTGCATAAATAAGCATAATAGAGAAAAATAAAAATATATACAGGTATATAAAATAAAGCCACTAAAAAGCAAGTCAAGAATACAAATATAAAATGAATGAAAAATGTTAAGAAATATTATAAAGTAAAATAAAATACCATATAATAAGAAAAAACTGTACAATAATATGAAAATGAAGAGCTGTACATTTTGTGCAGGACGTGGAAAATATTAACTGAGGGATGTGCAAAGGTTCACACTGTGCAAAATAGAGAACAGAGGTAAGCTCAGCAAAAACATGCATCATCTGAGATTAAATGTGAATTTTATATAGTTTTATTGCAACCTAAAATAAAAATAGAGAAAATATAAAACACAGTAGTTCAGCTGGACTGCTACCATAGAAACATTCTGTTGCTAGTATCCATGGTTACTGTAGCAATGTAAACAAATCCAGGCCAGACTCTTTGATGGGACTAGCTGTGAAACAGAGCTTCATGATTAAGAAAAAACAGATGTGCTAACTGGATAATCGGAACCAAAGCTCTTCTTAGACACCACTTGACACAAGACAAACTTGTGTGTGTGTGTGTGTGTGTGTGTGTGTGTGTGTGTGTGTGTGTGCTAAGATGACGTCATTTATATCATGTTCTCAGCATCTCTCAAACAGTCAACTAAACCCATATTACAGCACTTGGCTTCCATTGAACAAATTTATGGCACATAGCTCTTTCTTACAGTTTTAATTTATCTTATTTTTCTTTCTTTATTCTTTCTTTTTTTCTTTCTTTTTTAGATGTTTTTGTTCTTGAATTTCAGCTCCTATAGCAAATACAACCTACAACTTATATGATAGTATCTATAGCTTATTTATAGGTGAATGCATTGTATATAAGTGTGTAACCGTAATTAAAAAAGATGGAATCATCTAAAACTCCCATTTGTTTATGTGGCGGCTGTAGTCCGTGGTGGGTTTGTGGTGTATGGTTTTGATTTCTGCTTGTGCTTTCATCAATCAACATGTCAGATTCTGCCTGAGAAAGTAGAGAAGCCGTTTCTCTGCTAACATAAGACTTAAATCTCAACATCTTCACTTCCACAGCAGCAGTATCTTCTCATCCCTCAAGCCAACGATACATTCTTTTATGTTTATGTCATTTGTGCATCTAAAATGTTATGATCATTCAGCACTTTCATGGCTGACTCCCTTTAATAAAACCATTATTGGTTATTGGTATGGAAGCAATTTCAGCAGTGTCATCAGAAAATCTGATCATGCAGTTTGTGCAGCTGCAGGCAGCAAAGAATAAACAGAGAATAAAGTAATAGGCCTTGTAACCTCAAGGAAAACTGGTTTTGAGAGACAATGCGACCTCTTTTCCCTGTTATTTATTTTAAAAACGTTCATAGTGATGGATGCTGTTTTTATGTTTAGCCGCTGCCTGAAAGGAATTTAGATTAAAAACAGCCACTGACAGAGGATTGGTTGTGTGGTGGCTGTGCAAATGTCCTGGTTTCTGTTCATCTGGTTCAGATCATTCCCTCTTTCCATGTTTTAGGAAAAGTAATAATTTATGCAAGTGCGTACGTAGGTTTGGTTGCAAAAGACAGTGAAGTCTAACTGCTTATCATGCTTTCCATAATAATGATAGTATAACCAAAAAATTCTAAATGCTCAGATCTAATCTCTGATTGATATTCACTTCCAGCATCTTTTAGGAGACGATGAACTGAAAATAAAAACAAAGATTACATTATTTAATTAGTACTGAAAGTCAGTTTTTCAGCCCTGAGGAGTGTCACCAATCCTCCCCTCATGCATGCAACATCTCTAAATAAGACTGTGTTGCCTGAGAGGCAAAATTCAGAGCAAAAAAGATTTTTGATAGCCCAGCTGAAGGTGATTTAGATGAGAGTACCAACATGTTGACAACCACTCCTCTCTTCTGTCATCTAGATTTTTGCAGAAAACACTGAGATTTAAAAATGAAACTGTAAAAGTTAGAGGATTTTTAAAAATGTTTTTTTCATTCATGTCAATAAATTAAAGTATAAATGAAATTATCAAGTATTCATGAAATTTTTTGATTCAATATTACAGAGCAATAACACTTCTTTCTCTCCGCTTTTCTCTTTCTCTGTCATCAGATTTGTTCAAATACAGGTTTGTCAACTGTAAACTGGTCAACAGCACATTTCTCCACAACAAGGAGGGCTGCATGCTGGACTTCAGCGACGACTTCAACAATGCCTACATGATCTACTTTGTCAACTTCCTTGGCACGTTGGCAGTGTTGCCTGGCAACATCGTGTCTGCTTTATTAATGGACAAAATTGGGCGTTTAAGGATGCTGGGTGGGTAGATCTAATCAGTGCAGATAATTCACTCATAGCCATAGAGACTGTTTTACTTAATGTCATTTTCATTCCTCTCTCCGAACAGCGGGATCTAGTGTCATATCTTGTGTCAGCTGTTTCTTCCTGATGTTCGGCAGCAGTGAGTCAGGGATGATCGCTCTCTTGTGCCTGTTTGGTGGCATCAGCATTGCCTCGTGGAACGCCCTAGATGTGATAACAGTGGAGCTCTACCCCTCGGATAAAAGGTAATGTGAGATGCACCAACTCGTGACTGGTTTTTAATTGTTGATTTTCTGAGTTGTGAAAATGCAACATGGGTTTTTTTATTGGTTATTCTTGTGTTTTCCTGACAATATATGTATTTTTTGTATTTCTAATTACTCATTTTTATAATATTTATATTTAATTGAAATATGTATATGTATGTATATGAGTCATCAATAAAAATTACTGATGATCTGGTTGGATTATTATAAAAAGCTGAGTTGTGTTTTAGTAAGGGAACCTTATTTGTGTCAGTCTGTGAGAGGAGACCTTTGTTTGCAATGAAATGTTATGTGTAATAGGTTGTCTTCTTGTCTGACAAATATTGTTTCACTACTGAAACAATATCTTTGGTGTCTTATAAGTCCATGTGGGTTGGGGCACTTGTATGTACATGACACAGTAAACAACAACAACAACAACTACTACTACTACTACTACTACTACTACTACTACTACTAGCTGTACCATCAAAAGTACAAAAAACAATTGTGAATTTAGAATTTTGTGCTCATAAGTTTTTATGTTTTTTACATTTTGACTCAATTGTGCTACAAATTACCTACATGAGAGGGTGTAGTAACAGAAAACTGAGCATGTCCAAATACAGTACTCTGGCGCACTGAATGCAGATCAGTTTAAAGTAGGGAATTAATGATCAGCATGGCTAAAAATGCTCCTCTTTGTATCAGTTGCTGAAACTCCTCACTGTGATTGTGTTTGTCCCTCTTTTCTTGTGTTCAGGACCACAGCGTTTGGCTTCCTGAATGCCCTCTGTAAGCTGGCGGCCGTCCTGGGCATCAGCATCTTCCAGTCATTTGTCGGCATCACCAAGGCCGTGCCCATCTTATTCGCTGCTGGCGCACTTGCTGCAGGTAGCTTCCTTGCAACAAAGTTGCCTGAAACACGAGGCCAAGTGTTGCAGTAAAACAGATGACCAGCAGTGGGCAGCAGAGCACAGCTGGATTGTGTGTTTGACAACTAGAGCCCGAACATCCCTGAGAGCTTCAGCGCTGCCCGTCACACACCAGACTGCCATCCCCATTGTAAGCCCAGAATCCTTTGAAATATGGATTGCATCATTCAAAGTCTATACAGAGCCACAGTGATTAAGAGAAGAGCACAGCGATGTAGAAATAGACACCTGTGTCATCCATCTGAATGATCTGAACACTATCATCAGATCTTTTTGAAAGTGTAAAATGCACAGGGTGACGCAGTACAAATTGTGGTGTGCAGGAAGGATAAAATGTTAATTTCTGTGAGTTTTCTCTCACTGGCCCACAGATCCACAATATCAAACACAATTGAGAAGACAGGGATGTCAAATGAAGAGATGCGACTGAAACAAAAAAGCCATTTATGGGGGAACGTGACAAGATTTAGTCTGTGTATGCAGTGTTTTTCTTCCTCGTCTGTCCTCGGACTCAGTGACTGACTTTCAGTGCTGCTTTTTAATTTGCTGTGCCGTTACTGGTACAATTCACTTCACATTTCCATTCAAGACCGATGCTTGTGTTTGATATCTTACAATGAATTTCTGGGTGAACATATTTTCTCTTAAAACGCCCACGACCCTTGACCACTGCCTACTACTGAAGCCGGACGTGCTGAGAGCTTATTTTCTACCAAATAATATTAAAACATTCCAGTGAGGCTTGATTTATTCAGAAACGGAGAATAAATTGTTTCCCTGTCCCTGCATAAATCCAGTCTACTCCTCTTTTCACAGCCTCAAAACACAGACAGGTGAAGATGCATTTCACAGGATTCTCTGTTGTAAATGGGAACAGTTTGATCCAGCTCCTCTGTGTTCAGTGTTAAACTAATGTTTTTCCCTCCCTGTTGTTGAACCATACAGCTGTGGCAGTGTGATGATGTTCCTGTCTGCAGCACAGGAACGTCTGTGGGACGGATTTTGGTCAAGTGCTAAATGTGCAAGCAGATACTATAGTGTGATATTTGCCTAAATTAGTTGCATGAGTGTGCGTGGGATTGCACGTGTGTCTTTGTTATGTGAGACAAGAGAAAGTGTCTGATTTATTCATTTAAACTCATTTCATTCAAATCAGTGCAGCCATGTAGACCCCATTTTACTGATCCAACAGCAGAATGTACAGAACAGTGGTCACACATTTTTAGAAATAATTATATTAAATGTAACTCATGCAGTAGCTCAGGTGTGGTGAAATGTTTAGACCACGTTTACAGCTGGTATTATGTTTTAGCATCACTCCACCAAATTATTGTACATGCAATTTTTTGCCGATTTAAAAAAAAAAAAAAGGAGTTCAGCTCAGTCCCATAGCTGCATTAATTAGCCTTAATATGAAAACAAGTCACAAAACAAGTCATTTGATTGAGTGTGAAAGTTCATTCTTGACCTTGGGAAGCAGCAGTTTGACAAAAAAATGTAAAGTCAAGGTCCACTTACTAGCTTTTTGCTGTTTGCTTAGTGTTCATAGAGAATGAAAGCTCTGGAAAAAGCTACTAACTTGACCTTAACTTAACTTAAGTAATTTGGTTGTTTTGTCTTTTTTTATTTGGGCTCAAAACATACAATCAAAGCAGTATCCTTTCTTGAAATTGTGTTAATGCCTCTTAAAAGTCATGATATGACTTCCTTATACTCATAAGCACAAATTAAACAGGACCACAAGAAGAAGAATCAGAAAAAAAGTCCTGTTGATAAGGCAGCGCGGCACAAAGGGAAATCAGAGATTACAAATCACTTGTCTAATTTCAGTTTAAGGGCTCCTGTTCCTGTCACTCCTTTACTGCGTCCATTTGTGCCAGAAAAAGTGAAAAGTTATCACTCACTGTGTTCCTGTATGATATTAACCGTTGAAAAGGATAACATAAATACACACACACCAAAAATTGCCCATTGTGACTTTGATCTAAATTGGAAACAATCAGTCTAAAGGAAAGCTATCTGAGTACCATTCTTTATACATATCACTACTTCTGTATAATTTCTCCAAAAGTGTACATCAATATGTGTGCTGACAATCAGCGAGTGAGTGCATGGGTGCTGCTGCTGCCCAGTAGAGTGTGTTGTTTGACCTAAAGACATCCTCTTGATTGTGTGTGTGTGTTCAGGATGTTAGAGGCTTTGGCGTTGTCTGTGAGTAAGCCTCTGATAATGTAACTCAAAAACACACACTTCAGAAGGATAACCGATATTATCTCAGCTGTGGGAGTTTGTCTGACCTCTTGGACTGTGTGTGTGTGTGTGTGTGTGTGTGTGTGTGTGAGAGAGAGAGAGAGAGAGAGAGAGTGATTTTAAAATAATCAACATTTTGATGAGTTTGCCTATTCACTTTATTGCAGAGAGTCACATGAGAAGATTGATACCACTCTCATGTCTGTGCGTTAAGTATGGAGTTGAAGCCAGGAGGCGATTAGCTTAGCTTAGCATAGACTTAGCAAGGCTGGAAACAGGAGGAAATGGCTAGCCTGGCCTGAAAGATTTTATTTGAAGGTAATAAAATCTGAAGAAGTCTGGCACATAACCCCCTATAAAACCACAACTTGTTTTATTTACACTTCAGTTCTTGTACAGATTAAACAAACAAGATATAACGTGTTAATTAGCGCGCTTTAGAGGTGCTAGTAGGCAGATTTTGTTACCTGTGCCAGGCTAGCTGTTTCCCCCTGTTTCCAGTCTTTTTGCTAAGCTAACCACAGTAGGAGTACAGGCATGAGAGGGGTATCAATCTACTCATTTAACTAGTAGCAAGATAGCGAATAGGAGTATTTCTCAAAATGTCGAACTATGACTTTAATGCTGTCAAACATAGATTACATTCTGATGATCAAATCTCTCCTTTGCTGTTTGTGTACAAAGTCTTGTGCTTACTTAATGAACAAATGTGTCCCATCTTGTTCATGTTGGATAGACTGTTTGGATGTATGCATGTTTGCGTGTGTGTGTGTGTATAAGCTGACTCTAAATTGTCTGTCACATATTTTTCTACTTTTTTCTGTTGCGGTGTTTTCATCCCTGCGATGAATACAGCTCAGTTGGGGACCACGGAAATATATTTACACTATGAGGAAAAAAAAACCAACCTAATGCAATATATGCGGTGTAAGATTTATTTGTTCTTCATAATAGACTCGGGTGCTCTTTTGCTGATACAATTCAGTGTTTAAAACAAATCCCATCAAAGATAGCCAGTCTCAGAAACCTCTGTTTAGAAATATGGAAAAGAATCGCATCTTAAATTCACAACGACAACTTCACCCCCTAATTCCTTCTGTATTCAACTGATCGTGACGCATGTTTGTATCGTATTGTCTGATTTCTTGGACGTCCTGTATGCCAGCTGTTTTTGTATAAAACAAGAACTAGTGTTTCATTGTTGTATGATGACAGATTTGTTGCTTGCAGTGATTGTTCTTAATCAAAGTGGGGTTAAAATTGGTGAAACTTGAGTATGTGTTCTGAAAGTAAGTTAGTGGTGACTGTGCTCCTTGTTTACCTTGAACCCAGGTAACTATATATATATATATATATATATAT
>LKNJ01000438.1:0-55000 GCA_002120245.1 Maccullochella peelii
AGAGAGAGGGAGAGAGGGAGAGAGAGAGGGGGAGAGGGTGGGGGTGAATGAGAGAGGACTGGACAGATAAAAACAGAACATTCATTTGTCATCTGACTTCTCTAGTCTTATAAAGTGATGTATGATTGTGTGTCTCCAGACAGTGGAGTCGGAGCGGGAATTGACTCATACTATGAATACCTGCTAAAGGCCTACATCCTCTTGGGAGATGACCAGTTTCTGCAGCGGTTCAATATTGTGAGGACACACACACACACACACACACACACACACACACTTACGCACTTACTTGTACAGAGTAATTTAATGCCCCTCTGTCTTCATAATAGCATTTTGTCACAGTGGCATTTCCAACATAAAGCAGCATTATACTTGTTTTTTTTAAATTTATAAATACTTTTTCCTCGACTCGTTTTATTTCCTCAGGCTCACATTGGACTATGGGTGTACATCACCAAACACCATGCCTCAAGTTTTCACTGTCTGTTCGGTTTATTTCACCAAGCACCATAAGACTGTTATTATATCCTCAATCCTTCCACTTTGTTTGTCCCATTTAGCACTATGCATCTATAATGAAATACATTAGCCAGCCTCCGCTGCTGCTGGATGTCCACATCCACAAACCTCTGCTTCCCGCTCGCACCTGGATGGACTCTCTGCTGGCCTTCTTCCCTGGACTGCAGGTCAGATTGAATCATGCAAATTGAATCTTCCTACACTGGCCCATGCCGTTTCAGTAATGTTGTACATACTGTCTCAACTGTACATGTCTCAGGTGTTGAAGGGAGATATCCGTCCTGCCATCGAGACTCATGAGATGTTGTATCAAGTTACGAAGAAACACAACTTCCTCCCAGAGGTCTCTCTTTGTATTCAATGTACCACATCTTAGGTTTTACCTGCTTCCATTTCACGAGATGCAGCTGCATTTCAGCTTCGTCTGTTCTAATTACAACGCTTGGTATGGTGTGCTGACCCCTTCGTCCTTCTGCGTCTATCCCCAGGCCTTCACTACAGATTTCAGGGTACACTGGGCGCAACATCCCCTGAGGCCTGAGTTTGCAGAGAGCACCTATTTCCTTTACAAGGTAATTTATCAAGGAAGCTTGACATAATGCAGATGTTCTCCTTTCACTGACACAGTACTGTGGTAAATGTCTATTATCACACACCAGGTTTTGTTAAATGTGTTAACTTTCATCTCAAATTTCTGACATTTGACCAAAATCTCAGGACTCATTACAATCAGAAACACTATCTCCATTTTTGCAGTTATTAAGCAGCCTCCAGCATGCAGACCACTAGCCAGTGTTCATAGTTACATTATAATAATACTTTGCCTCCTGCATTCTGGTGTCTTGTAAAAATGTATAAAGGAACATACTATGATAAAACACTGAGATCATTTGTCTTAGGAATGGAAGTTACATCTTTGTGTCTGACTGGATTTCACTGGAGCCTTCGTCATGGCTGATGTTCTGTCCTCTGTTATGAACACACTTCTGTCCTCTCATCCTCCCAGGCCACAGGAGACCCATATTACCTGGAGGCAGGTCGCACCATCCTGGACAACCTCAACCGCTTTGCTCGTGTCCCCTGCGGCTTCGCTGCAATGAAGGACGTACGCACTGGGAGCCACGAGGACAGGTGAGAATATAAAGACTGCTTTACATACTGTACCATCAGATTTACATACCAGGACATGATGGTATAAGCTACAGCAAGTGAAAGGACGGAAAGGTTAAATTGTGGGATAGATGAAATATGATTTAATGACCACTAGATACAAAACAACATAGATGGACGATCTTTGCATTGGTATTGTAACTGAGCACGACCAACACTGAATTCAGGAGGCTAATTATGGATAGATAAGAGTAAAATATATGATAATGATACTCTATATCAGCAGATATCTATCAGGGATCTCTCAAAATTGTTTTTTTAAAGAATCGTGACAAAGCTGTGTACTGAAGCAGGACATTTTTTATTTGTGAAGATGACATTAAAAAGCAGGGAATTCTGAACAGTAAACGTCACAGTTAATAATTAAACACTTTGGTGATGAAAACACAAATTTTCTAAGCAAAGAAAAAAAATTTTTATATGCAAAGAAAAGAAACTTATGTCATCAGAATAACTTTAATGATGTTATAATCACATTAAAAAAAAATCTACTTTGAGTGGCTTGAAAAATGGATTAAGGAAATTGGGCTGAAATGCAGACTATAAAATATTAATGTACTACAGTATGTTGTTGAATATCGTCCAAGATATGCCGTTTGATATACAGTATCTACATTAAGCTGATAATGTGAACAGATATCGACCTGCTGATAAGTCGGGCTCAACTTTGCAATGACCTTAGTGATTATTTGATAAATAAAAGTAGTAGTAGTTTAAAGTATATGTGCCCCATATCTTACACCTCTTCTATCCCATCAGAATGGACTCGTTCTTCCTTGCTGAGATGTTCAAATACCTCTTCCTGCTGTTTGCTGATGTGGAGGACTTATCTTTTGACGTGGAGGACTACGTCTTCACAACCGAGGCACACCTTTTGCCCCTGTCCCTCTCCACGGCCCCTCACTCTTCATCTATTCCCTCAAACAGAACGGTAATCGACACGATGCCATTATAATTAAAATCTGACAAATTGATGAAAGCATTTACACATCCTAACAAAATCTGTAATATACTCACGATACTTCAGTCAGAGGAGGAACTGGACGACTCTAACTTTGATTGGACCTGCCCTAACACTCGGCTCCTGTTTCCTGACCCCGCCTTCCCTCGTAACCTGAGAGAACCAATCCGTAGTGCTGTGGACAAGAGCTGCCCCCGTCCTGCTGCTTACCGGTATGTATACATACAGTACAAGTTTGACCTGGTTACTGTATGCGCCTGCACTCATGATCTATTTTCTATCTATTTTAACTACTGTAACAACTTCTAACTTCTTCCTCCTCTCAGGGAGCCCGGTATGGGCCGTCCTCCTCTAAGGGCTCAGGACTTCATGGCAAACAACCCTGAACATCTGGAGCTGCTGAGGAGGATGGGCGTCAGTCTCATCCACCTGAAAGATGGCAGGGTGCAGCTGGTCCAGCATGCTACACAGGTAAACAGTTAAGCCACAAGGAAAAACAAAAAACCCCCACACCATCCAAATAATTAAATAATTCTTAATAGTTTCTTAATAGTATGCTCTTGCTCAGCTGTTTTGTTTTAATCACTAAGGGTGGGAAGGACAGGGTAACTAATGAAACAACACTGTTACTCTTCCAGCACATGCAATCCTTCAGTCTTCAAAATACTGCAAGACAGTTATCTCTAAAACAAACGATAGCTTTAAAACTAATGAGGAAAAACTACCTTTTTAAAATGTTAAGATAGTTATTTGTCAAAAAGCAGGAACCAATCATATTGCATTGCATACTGCATGAAGTGCTTCTGTACTATTATTTAAAGCTAATACAGCAAGAGAACATACTGTGAAACTGGTGTACATTGGATCAAGAGATTCGTCTAAACTAAAGTACATATTCTTTGTCCCAACTCTACAAATCATGGTGCAATTTCCATTACGACTTTTTAAAACCCTTTCTCTCTTTCCCTCTCCTCTGCCACTCTGGCACGCCCACACCTAGGCGGTGAGTGCGGTAGCAGCAGAGGACGGTGTGCGCTTCATGCAGGAGATGATGGAGCTGTCCAGCCAGCAGCAGAAAGAGCAGCTGCCTCCCAGAGCCATTCAGATCGTCTCACATCCATTCTTTGGCAGGGTTGTGCTGACCGCTGGCCCAGCACAGTTTGGCACAGATCTGTCCAGAAGTTCCACAGGGGTGAGTGGGTTTTGTAGCTGCCAGGTTTCAAACGGGCACTTAACTGTTTGTTTTTCCTAAGAGAGCCACTCACTTTTCCTCAGCATTTTTAAGAGCGCGCTTCCTCTCCTGGAATATTTTCCTAATTCAAACAGATGAACACATGAGTGCTTGGTTTCAGCACCAGAAGAGAACACGTGGGATTAGACTGCAGCACTGTACACCCCATAATATTAAAATGTGTTCCTTCATTCTTTGCAATAATTCACCTGTCCTGCTTCTTTCCTCCTGTGTGCAGGTACGAGGCTTTGTGACTGTGGCTGAACCCTACAGTGGCTGTACCGAGATCACCAATGCTGAGTACGTCCAGGGCCACATCGCTCTGCTTCAGAGGGGTCAGTGCATGTTTGCAGAGAAGGCCCGACACATCCAGAAGGCAGGCGCCATTGGGGGCATAGTCATTGGTGAGTGCAAGCAGCTAACAACACAAGACGGAAGATGACTACTCGATGACAAGATTAGGCCTTGATAAATAGATTATCTTGAAGACAGCCAGTCGAATAGGCTCCTGCACATTACATGATGGCTAAATAATAAAACAGAACTCAAGTAAGCCTAATAATAATAATCTGCATCTACATAGGACCTTTCTCAACAGTTGTGAATTCCTTTACAGTAGTCTAGACAATTTTTCAATTAACAGATTAATTGCTAAGTCCACAAAATGTCTCCCGCCACAATTTCCCTGAGCACTAGGTGATTGATCTTGTGATCTTGAAATTGCTTGCTTTGTCTGAAAAAGAGTCCAAAATCCGAAGGTATTGAATTCAGGAAACTCCTTTTGCTCTCGTCCTCTGCTTCCAGATGACAACGAGGGCAGCAGCAGCGACACAGCGCCCCTGTTTCAGATGGCAGGGGACGGCCGCAACACCGATGATGTCACCTTGCCGCTCCTCTTCCTCTTCCACAAGGAGGGCAACATCCTGTTGGAGGCGCTGAAGAAGTACAGGGAGGTGGAGGTGCTGCTGAGCGACAAAGCCAGAGACAGAGGTGTGACATTAATCCCTCGTATGATCACATCAGTGTACTCATCTCCCTCCTTTGACCGAGCCTCATTATGTGCTCGGCTTCGTAAAATAAAGATGAGGTTTAGGGATTCAGGCAGTATTTGAAGTCTCAGGGACCGTAACTCATTCCAAAAGCCACCCACCAGCTGTGGATGGTGGAGGTTTACACCCTTATCAATATTGCATCCTCATTCTTTTCCTCTTTTTCCTCATTTGCCAAATCCCTCTGTTCCCTGTGGTGGACTGTAACAGTGCCTTTCCTCTCCTCTCTTTCTTGGTTTCTCTTCTTTTCTCATAACCCTCTCCCCTTTGGATGAACAGCAGCCATATTCAAAGGTAAACCTCTTCCTGGCAGCCTGATTGAGGGCAGTAAGTATGCATTTCCTTCCTTTTTTGTCTGTTATCCACACTTTTCACTTTTCACACGTTATCCCACCTTACTGTCATGCTTTCATCTCTCCATCCCTTCCTCTCACTGCCCTCTAATCACAGGATTCTGTTTGTGTTGGATAGAAAAGCTTAGTGCAGTCACAGTATTGTCATTTGTTATTTTCTTCCCGAGAGCTCAGGACATGACCACTCTTTATGTCTTTTTTGTCAGTGGAGCAAACCAGTAGTTACACATGGCAAGGCTGGACTCAACTTGTGTATTTACATGGTTTCTGGGAACAAAACTAAACTCCTAATTTGTATTTGGTCAACTTGTCTTGATTTTATCTACATTGACTTTGATATATTCAACTGTGTTTGTGCGATTTCATAACTAATGCAAAGAACCCTGAACAGAGACTATTATCATTATAAGTAACCTGGCTGTGGGATCAGCTGCATAATAGCACACTACAAGCTGTTAGGGATTTGAGCATCTAAGACTACTGCACTCTTCAGCAGATGAGATGCGTGCCAAAACATACACTAGATCACAAATCCTTTGATTCATGGCTACTCTGTAACCACAAAGCCACCAGGACACAATAATGACCAGGTAACCTGTGCCTCTGTACTTGAATTATAAAGCCTTGACGTTACAGTCACTTCCTGTTATCCTTGCAGCAGTCCTCGATGTATTCCCTCGACTGTATAATATAAAGCACAGACTCGATCCATAACACATTAACAGTCTGCACTTTAAAAAGCGGCTACATTTTTAGAAATTATAACAGATCAAATACACTTTTTTTCTAACCAGATCAGAACTTTTTGCCAGATTTCTTGTCTCAGTTGACTCTCAGCTTGGTTGTGCAGCTATGTGAGAAACATGACTCACCATCAGCATCATGCTGTTATAGTTGACAGCCTCTCGATGAAAACTGGTCTATTTTTGACTGAGAATGGCTACCAGGAGGCATGCTGTATGGATTTCCGACTGAGAAGGAGGAAAAGAGCTTTGTGTGTGTGTGTCCTGCACATCTTGTTGTATAAAGCTGTTCAGTCACACGCCCCTGCTTTCTTTTCAGGTGTGGACGTGCAAGAAACGGAGGAGGGCTGCTTAACTGAGGCAACAACTCCCACCTCATTTGAACCTATTCACCAATCGCAAATGAGCACGGTGGAGCTAGACGAATTGGCTCCCGAGGAGGTGACTCCATCACGGGAGGAAGTCAGTGCTGTAGATGAGGACACTAGTCCTGCAGAGGAAGTCAGACCACCGGAAGAGGAAGCTAGTCCTACAGAGGCCGAGTCTGATTTGACACAGTCCAAAGAGGAGAGAGACTCTGAGAAGAGAGAGGAGCCCGAGGGCGACACAGACTCAAGCAGCCAGTCAGTGGATGAACTGCTGGCTGATTGGCGGGAAGACTTGGAGGCGTTCCAACAGATGGAGAAGGATGAGCTCTGACAGTTGTCGGCCGTGTCGTGCCCTGTGACTGCGGTTTGAGCCCCACTATGGGGAGAAACCTGGAGGCAACACATCTTCACACGTCACCAGCCTCCGTCTGATGAAGTCAAAGGAAGCTGCAGGAGATGTCTTTCATGACTGTTTCTTCTCTTGCTCTCTGTGGATGGTATCACGTGCCAAGGCAAGCCCACATACTGTATCTCTGGACCATAAGGGAGTCCTTTTTAGTCTGGTAGATGATGGATGAGAGACCAGGGTTCTTACCCCACTTTCTCATACAGTTTCTGTTAATCTGTCATAACAAACCCTAATGAATGACATGGACCAGACTATATGTAAAAGCGTCTCACGTTCCAGTCCAAATTACTTCTCACACTGTCGTTCTCTCTATGTATTTCTGACTCGTTTTGCTCAAATCAACGCTGGTCCAGCAACTATGTTCTGACTAATTAATCCATCGACCAATTAATTTTATTTAAATGTGGTGATTATTTGTGATTATACGTTTACTGTCTTCATGGTCTTGGGCCTAATCATATGTACACACTGATGTGAGTTAAGTGGGGATTGGTGACATTGAATAAGCTGCAGGATCTTATTATGGCTTTATGGCAGACAAACTCAACACCAAGCTTTATCTCTCTGGAGGTTCAACAAAGTCATCTGTCAATGTAAATATGTATTTGTCGAGATATTTTGACTGAAACAATATGGCGCTGCTTTGCTCAGGTTCTGGTTCACCCCACAAGAAACAACCTCTGGACCACATCGGGTGGAGCAGACACACCCTCAGCAGCTGGTGGGATGGATTACACACCCGTAAACCGCCACAGGAGGGCGCTAAATGATCTGTCTATCATGCTGTAGCTGCTGACTGATTTGAAGCAGCAGAAATAAGCCAATAAGTTAACATGATGAAAATAAATAAAAATTGAGAGGGAAATCAGAAAGACTGTCTCGATTCTTGGCGTTTGTGCTGCTGTAACGCTGAATGTTGGGTTTAGATGTTGCAGTTCATAAAAACGATGTAAAATGGGAGGAGATTCATGACTGGTGATTGACTGTAAACCTGAAATGCTATACCACTTTGTAATGATCTAAAGGCTGCTCTAACAGAATATTCAGCACATGTTGTGTCTGTCGACTTTCAGAAGAAAGTGGAATATTTGAGTGAAAGGTGACAATTTTACTTTTAAATCCGTTCTTTCCCAACAGACATATTTCTACGAACAGTGGGCGGGCACCCACATGAAATCAGTTGAGTCAACATGACAGATCACTACTTGGAAAATTCTCAGTAAGCACCATAGCATTACTGTAAAGCAGTGCTGGAACATGTCCTCCTGTCTTTTAATCAAGTGAAAAGAGAAATTCTCATCTACAGGCACATTCCTGTATTAAACGTACTGAATTAAAGGAGAAAATGTACTTTAAATATCAAAGTATTTGATGGGCAGAATGGACTCTTCCAGAGAATATTATTGTAAAACATATGGATATTTTTTTTACTAATACACAACATTTAATTTGTCACAGCTGGTCAAGGTTGAAGCTGATCATATATTTAGTATGTAAAATATGAATCTAGTAAAAGTAGCTTTCAGATAAATGTAGTGTATTAAATATTTGCCTCTGAAATGTAGTGGACTACAAGTATAAAATAGTATCAAATTGAAATACTCAAGTAAAGCACAAGTAACTTAAAATTGTACTTAAGTACAGTACTTAAGTAAATGTACTTGGTTACTTTCCACTACAAGATTAAAGTGACACCAAACGTAGGATATTTTTATGAAGGAAAAAAATGGAAAATACAGTGTTTTGTTGATGGATTTCCTTCAGATACTCCACTGCGTTATAAATAGTAAACACCACAGACTGTCTATGATACTTACTAGCAGCTCACGGTGGATCACTTTTATTACTGGGACCAAAATACCACAGCAGCTCAGGTCCAGTAGTGATTGCTGAGTTGGTGGGGCACTCCTCAGCAAGATGGCTGCATTGCTGCGTGCAATAGTGGCATCCTGGTGAAATGACGCAAGCCACAGTTTACGTTCAGTCCTCGAGGCTCTGAGCTCTCCAGTCTCCATAACGCAGATCCCGCCCGACACACAGCCGGAAGACCGACCGGCTATCCTCCAGTGGACCGAGCGGAACCGGTTCATCTGAGTAAGTACCGGCGTGAATTACTTGTTAATCGTCTCCCAGAGGTGTCATTTATCCTCCAGTGAAAACCACGCTCCTGTTTGTGGTTTCTTTCTCTCTTTTGTTGTTGTTTCCTGAGTGTACCGTGATTACCCGGCGCTTTCTTTCCTGCACACTGGGCTTCTCATCTGTCGATGTTTTGTTGTTGTTGGTGGTGCTGGTGTTGGTGGTTGCTGCTCGCTGCAACGCTAACGCAGCTTTATCTCGTGATTTTTACTGGCGATAAAAACACGAGAGGGCTTCACATGAGACGTGGACATTTTCTCGCTTTGAGTGCGTGAATGTGCTCGCTCGGCTCGGACAGCGTTGGCTCAGCGCATTTCAACATTTTTCCACACATCGTGGTTGGCTGTGCCACCCTGTCCCGCTGCTCCCAGACTGCTGTAAGGGCGCCTGTTGTGGAGAAACACTCAACAGAGGGGAGACGGACCTGGGCTGGCGGATGCTACAGGCCGTTAAGCTTTGTGGAAATGAAAATATGTGTACACACACGGAGACCGTGTGCACTCCCTCTGCCCACAACTCTGCCTACCGCTGCAGGGAACAAAGCGCCCAGTGTCTCCTTGTAGCGCAGCTGGACACAGCTGTTGAGCTGGAGCTGCAGCTCAAGATCCAGGACAGGACAGGACAGCACAGGACAGAGCCCCGTGGCCGGGCCAGGGGCTACCACTACTGCTGCTGCTGCTGCTGCTGCTGCACAGCCAGTGTGCCTCACAGCTCCCATTGTATGATAGGAGTAAACCACTGCTTTCTGTTGACCACCACACAGAAGCATTAGCCTTTTTGACATTGATTTTTAGAAACTACTGAAGGCTGGCTGTTGCTCATTACTGCTGTTGCAATGTGTCTGCCTCAGAGGGAAGACAGGAGCTGCTGGATAATAATAGGAAAGTCACTGCAGCCAGAATTAGATTTGATATGCAGGCTCATTAGCTAAAACTTAGCCTGAGTCTATTTCAAATGTATCCGTCCCCCACTTCCTCAGACACTATTATACACACAACATCAGCAAAGGGACTCGATAAGTTCCCAACTGCCTCCCTGGCTGCTGCGTATAAATGTGCCATATGGCCATTAGCTACTGTAGATTTCCCGCATGTGATCAACACCAGGCCATTACATCCATTTGGTGGCTGTGCAGCACC
The DNA here is from genome assembly GCA_002120245.1 of Maccullochella peelii. Classification (NCBI taxonomy): domain Eukaryota; kingdom Metazoa; phylum Chordata; class Actinopteri; order Centrarchiformes; family Percichthyidae; genus Maccullochella; species Maccullochella peelii. Next base: position 10,079 of record LKNJ01000438.1, read on the forward strand.
CTGGTGTGAAAGTAGGTTGGTGTGGCCAGTATTACAGAGCATAGCATCCTGTCACCAGCAGCTTATATCAGGGTTATATAGGTTACGGCCAAGTACCGACAATCCTGTGAGTGGATGTTGCAAGTCCCCCCACCCCCCCCCCACCCCCCACTTCTGTCTGTCTTCATCTGTCTGCCTCCATCTGCCTTTCTCTCCCACCCTCCCTCACTTGCTTATCACAGAGTGAATGTGTGTGTGTGCCACTTCTGTCTGTCTTCATCTGTCTGCCTCCATCTGCCTTTCTCTCCCACCCTCCCTCACTTGCTTATCACAGAGTGAATGTGTGTGTGTGTGTGTGTGTGTGTGTGTGTATGTGTGTGTGCCAGAGCCGTTGCTCACATATGGCTTTTGGTTCCGGTGGCAAAAAGAGACTGAAACACAAGAGTCTCACTCCTCCTCACTCCTCTCTTTTCCTCTCTGTCTGTTTCTCCGAGGCAGGAGGATCTATTCTTAGTCTTCCTCCCTCTTCCTCGTCCCCTCAATCATCATTGCCGTCATCTCCCCGCCCAGCCTGTCCACCTGAGGCCTCCCCCGCCTCGAGCTGATTAGCAGCAGTTCAGGTGATTGTTTGGCCCCTGTTGGGGTCATGATGCAACACCTGTGATGTCACCGTGCGAGGAGGTGAAGGGTTTCCATGGTTACCAGGATGTCTTCTCTGTCTGTGTGTGTGGGCGCAGGAGGGAGTTCCCATGACTGTCTCTTACATCCAGTTTGTGTTTGCTTTGCATGCGTTGTGTTCTCTGCGTGGCAGTGCTTAATGCTGTCAGGTGTGATGAGGCAGTCTATATTGCAGTGCAGAAAGCACAAGGCCAGCACAACACGATCCCTCTGGGTTCTGTGTGTCTGTCAGTTTGACTGAGGGGCTCGCTGGCCGATCGGGTTGTCTACCTGACTGAATAATCAATAATCAAAGCAGCAAATGTTGCAGCATAAAACCTGAAAACTGCATCTGTGTTGTTGCCATCCGCTTTGTTATTTCTGGTTTGTATGTTTATGTGTGCATGCCTGCATTGCAGTCGACGTGCAGATCAGTGGATATGGGCTGTTTTTCTGCTATTGGTGGTCCTCTGACTGCTCGCCTTTTGAGTCAGCAGGAGTTGGCTGTGCTGCCTGCGTGCATGCTCTGTGTGCTTGTGTCTGTCCCATGATAAAACTGCATCTCTCTGTGTCCCTGACTGTGTTTACAGCACAGTTTGTGTTCAGAGTCCAGTTGGGTTAGGACATGCAGACAGGGTCCAGTACTGATTTAGCTTACCAGTTTGTTTCCTTCTCTTATCTCTTATTCTCACTCCTATGCTCACCCTCACTCTGTGTGAATCTCTGCACAGTGTATTCCAAACATCAGACAGAATGCGTCTGTTTCCCATCGTCACTGTAGATAAAATGGTTTCTGATAGGATCTCTGCAGGCCGTTCCCTGATAATGACAACTCCACTGTTGGGCTGATGGGAGAAACGAAATGAAGCGTTCAATAAAAGCCCATACATTCAATATGAAGACCGGTGATAGTGAAAATAGAATCACAACAAACACTACTATCTTTGTTTGGGTATCTGAAAATTGTAGTGTCTAGTCAATGATGTAGGTCTAAATCAGGTTGGGTTCCTGGTTCGCATACCATTTTATTCTGATTTTGTGCACAAACACTATGAGAGCTTGTTACTTAATGTGATATTTAATGTGGAAAATGTGTTCATTCTAGTTGCTTTTCTCTTTTACTTTAGTAGAAAACATGACACGCCATTGGAGGAATTAAATATGTAGAGTTTTGATTTTGCTTGATGCCTCATCATTGATGTGAATTGGAATAATAGCTATAATAGTGATCAATGTTGGATTTTGCCTCCAGTTCCCGAACCCCAAGGTGACATATTCAAACGTCATGTCTGACTAAGATACCCAAAGATAGTTTACAGTGATTCATCAGAAAAAAGAGTAAATCCTCACATTTGAGAAGCTGGAAACAGTGAATGTTTGGCATCTTTGCTTGAAAAAAATTATGATTACAATTACTAAAACAGTCAAATAATTTTCTGTTAATTGACTTATGGTTTCAGCTCAAATTCCAATTGCTTTTTTTTTTTTTTTATCCGACTATTGGTCCAAAACCCAAAAAGATTCAATTTACTATCATATATGACAAAAAAAAGCATCAAATTCTCAAATTTGAACCTGGAATCAGCAAATGTTTGGCATCATCCATGACTGAAATGATTAACCGTTTATAAAAATAGTCATTGATCAATTGTCTATCGACTAATTGTTTCTAATCTAAATTTCTGTAGTGGCAAACTAATACATTTCGGGCAAGCTGCAATGAAAAACCAACAAGATTAGTTTCTGTTTTACACATTTGAAGAGCTTGGTCTCGTGTAATGCGCAACAGTCATGTGCTACCTCGCCTTTTTGGAAATAAGACATGAATCTTCAGTGAAATAAAGCTGGGGCACTTTTTCACTGAGCAAATGCCATATATTCAGAGTGTGTGATTGTTGCTTGGGCAGTCAAATAGGCTAACCAAATTGGTCACAAGATGAGATGAATCAGGATCTGGTTGACTTACCACCTGGGCTAAACCATTTCCTGGGGGGGAAACCCTGTTTTGTGATTTTTCATATATTTGCCATTTCGTGAGAGATGTCAATACTCTGATAACAATTTTGACCGCATCACCCGGCACAGCTGCTGACGGCAGATTGTGAAATATAATAACCTCCTTATGACAGTTGATTAAAAAGTGTAGAATGAAAGGTTTCCTTGCTGTTTCGTGTGTGTCCCTGTGCAGGATGATAGACGAGGGAAAAAAAACAAAACGAAAGCACTGGTTTGCATCTGAAAGAATAACACTGTGGATATTGTATCACACCAGCCATGTTGAGCCATGAAACACAGGCTCATGTGCAGCTTGATGGTGAAGGGCTCGAAACATTTCAATGTGTTTCATTCACACACAGACTGACATCCGAAACGGCTTTGCCAATTATCCTGCAGCATGCTCGCCAATTACACAGACATTGATATTTATTTTCTTCAGCTGTGGTAATTTCTAATGAATATGAATGCTGGTGTTCAGATGGATATGGAAGAGAAAACATCAACATGTTTGACCTTGTGTGGCTGCTGTGTTGGAGTGGGCCCGCTCTGTTAGCCGTGTGCAACAATCTGTTAGTAAATGTGATGAACAAGCACTTACTCACACACATACTGAACTTGAATACATAAAACCAATGATAGTAAAAACATAAACCACAAGGCTGAACACCATTTTATAGGTCTGCCATCAGCAATTAGCAGCAGTCCTTTTCCTTTGGAGGAACTGTTAAGTCCAAAAATACACCTGTTCAATACATCTTAAGAATAGAGCAAGATCTCAAATCAAAAGGTTAGGCAAAGAACTTTTCAAAGTGTGTGTTAGAAGAGTCAAAATGACCACCATTATACTGAAAGCTGGCTTTAATGACCCACCTGATGTTACTGCTATATTCTTCCACTGACTTTGCTGTCTGTCTTATGTCAAAGCAGGAGGAAGTCACAATATCGCTAAAGCATTTCTTCCGTTACAGTTCCACCCTTTTGATCCTGCTCTTCATCCACCAATCACCTCAGGCTCTGACCTGCTTTTACCTCAGTCGCGACTGCAAGCAGCAGAACAGAGTAGTATTGGAGGCAATGAAACGGGCATGTCTACTTTCTTTTTTGCTCTTTCAGGGAATCTGTCTCGCTCTTGGGAAGCCAGTGGTACAAACGTCAGCCAGTAACAGGCCTCAGAGGAGACATTTTATCCTCTAGTCGAGTCTGTATTAGGTGGAACAATCAATTTTTGTATGGTTTGGTTCTACCTGCACCAAGATGTGACCCAATACAGCTCAGCTTTCATTTAGACTACTGCGCTGGTCTCTGAAGTGAGCCTCCTCCATAGTAATCTGAAATGTTCGCGTCCACCCTTTTCTGCTTTTGCTCATTTGTTTCGTCCTTCTCTCATTCTGTCTCTCTTGCTCTCTAAGCTACAAAAAGGAAATAGTTAGAACCATGCAGACCTCTCAATTTCAGCTCAACTGGTTTTTATGGGCCTGAAGTAAAAACATAGGCCTCTCGCCAAAGTGTATGTATCAACTTATCTAAAAGCTGCTCTTATTCCTTTACCGGTGCATGCCTTTGCTATGCCTGCAATGTGTCTCTCATGGTCTCATGTTTCTACACCCATCCCTCCTTCTCTGACCACTTGTCACCCTCATTACGACAGTAAGAAAGAGGAAAGAGCCACTGCTTGCACAACAGCAGACAGCGAGAGCAGAGAGAATGGAGACGTGCACTTTAAGAACAGCACACCACTCAGGAGAAACCTGTACTGTCCACCAGTGTGTTGGCACGGCTTCCCATGCTTGTCAGACTGATGGAGTGCTTAAACTGGGACAAGAGGAGAGGTGCAGCATTTGCTGCCTGGCTAGAGTAAATATTATGGCGCGTTGGCCGAGGAGTTGTACTGAAGCTCTGCTCTGTCACAGACAGCGGCAAAGACACACTGGACACTCTGCAGCGATTCTCCACCAGAGTGTCGTGAAGCAACGTCAGGTACGCCATTTACATCCTTGCTTTTACTGTAAGAGCAAACATAATGTTAAACCTGTTAGGTTAGTCATCAGGGGGAAGTATTTGCTGTTGCTCAAAGGTTGGTCGATGTATACAGTGATATGATTTAATTTGTCAGTCGTCCTAGATGTTGCCATACTGTTTATACTCTGATATCTATCACTGAAATATCTCTGGGTCACTGATAGACCTTTTTAGAGAACATAGACTGTGACAGAGAATTTTATCCATATCGTCCACTCCTATGTTGCCCTTATTCCAAGGTAAGATTTTTAGATAATGTATCAAACATAAGAACCAATCAGTACAAACACCTTTATCAACACAGAGTTTCTGGTGAATGCTTGAGTCCGTATGAGAGGTGGATGATATAATAGAATCTGTGTAGTGGGATATAGGAACATGTCCAGTGATACCTGAAAAATCGTTGCATTGTAAAACTGTACAAATCCTGTAAATTCAGTATTGCCATAAAGCAGTCTTGCCCATTGAATATTGCCAGCAGTTGCTTAATACACCTAGATATACTAAAGAGATATCTACCTCTGTATTATTGTTATGGCAGTATATAAGATCATATCACCCAACCATAATCAATGGTTTTCTGCAGCGTTTCATACCAGAGTCGGGCCTCCATTTGCTTACCACTTTGGCTAAACAACGCTGCACTCCACATATTTCCTATCCTGCTTATGCATTTCTGAAGATTCTGCGGATGTGGCTAAACTGTGCCACTGTATCGAGAGCATCACTAGCGTATTGTAATGCACTGACCAGCTCAGTCCACTTCAGTTTAACACAGAGCGGTGCCGACCAGCAGAGCGCGGTTCAGCACTCAGTAGTGCAGCATGATGAAGCGGAGGATGAACCTCTGCTCTGTCACAGGTGGGTACGCTGAGAGACCTGCCCTGTAGCTCTGAGTCTCTCTGTGGCTGTGACCGCATTCCCACTTCCCCTCCCAGGCTTTCAAATCTCTTTTCTTACCAGGAAGCTGAATCACATTCAGGCACTCCTGTTGCAGTAGCCCTATGATGGGAACTGATAACCCCAGAAGGAAGGAAATAACCTGTTACACACCTCCCAAAAGGTCCTTCTAGTACTCTTCTCCCTTTCACTTTTGCTCAGCCAGTTTTTCAGGCTCTGTGGTCGCTCGCTCTGCCTCTGGCACAACCCTGTGTTTGAGAAACCTTCGCACTGCACACTGCTCAGCCTGTGTGCACCGTGTGTGTTTATGCAAGCATGTACACTCACTCACATCTCCCTCCACAGTCCATTCGAGTTCCTCCTTTGACAAACTGATTTGTAAAGAAGGGCTTGTTCACACGACTGAGAGTAGGCCACGTCCCACCTCCAGGTATGCAGACATGGGCAAGCCTGTGCGTTTGCCAAATCGTACTCATTTTAAGGGCTTGGTCATTTGCCATCTGTTAAGGATTCCTTTTGGCCTAAACGTGCATTTAAGAGAGTTTGCCTTTGTGTTGCCGAGGCTTAAGAAGTATTTAAGATTGCTCACGGGGTAAAACATTGAGAGAAGGCTCTCTGCCAAATCTGGTGTAAGTTTAGCCAGAAATGACGCAAGACCTGCAAGCTGACATCATGGCATTATTTATATCTCTAAATTAGGCTACTACTTTGCTTTGATGAGTATGCCTGTGATGAATGTTACGCATCTGGAGCGAGTTGTGTGGATCCCGAGGTGGTTGTGTGCCAGTTAGCATTAAGGACTCTTATCCCCTTCAGACGACGTGATGTTTATCAGATCATGTTGGCTCATCGTGTGTGTGTGTGTGTGTGTGTGTGTGTGTGTGTGTGTGTGTGTGAAACAGCAGGAGTGAGAGATAGTTGGTCGGTGTGAGGGTCTTAGCTGACTCGCCAGACTAGGCTTGTCCCATTGACACACTTCAGGGGCAGCACAGTCCAGCTGTCCTGTGGGTTAAGTCAACACTGTGCAACGCCCCACCGTGGTCTTGCATGTGGCACTGAGCGGCTCATTGGGTAGAGCTTAGTCAGTACTGACTCAGGCAGATTCCAGCTTCAGTCGCCAGTGCTAAAAGTGTATGCACTGATCTCACTGCACAGTGAAACAGGAGTAAGAGGATGCAAAAGTGTGTCAAGCATTGGCACAGTGGAGTATTCCTGAGCCTTAATACAAAGCAGTGTCTATTCTGTGCATGTCTATGAGTTCAACGAGTTGAGCAGTTCAATCAAAAAATAATTTTCCCCTTTTTTGACGGTTTCATTTGAAGAATTTTTAGAGACTTGAAGAGGTAAAACCAGATGCTATTTGACAAAAACCAAGCAAAAATCCACAAACCCCACAAAATAAACAATCTTGTGCAGCAAAAGTGTTTTTTTTTCCTCATTTCCTACTGGGTTAATCATTTTGTGACCCTCGAGGATGGGAATCACTACATTAAGGCTGCTTTAGGACAAACCATTGTACATTTGAGACAACAAAATCATCTCATTGATTGTATGGTCTTGAAAGTACTTGATTTTTGATTAAAATAAAGTGCCAAAATCAACAGTGTGCATCAGACCAGGAAGACCATGAATGTAGGAAGACCATGAGTAATAAAAGAGGATGTCTGATTTTGACCAGCATCTTGCAAAACACATGACCTGACTCCTTGAATTTCAACACATAACTGATTTTTGTGTCACTGAGGCATCCCTGCATCCTCCGCCTTATTACAGGCCTCACAGTTATTTATTTATAGCTGTATTTGGCTTTGTAATAGTCGGCCTACTAGCTGTAGCTTATATGTATAACCCAAGTAATAGCAGCTTGGCTTACAGAATCACACAGCCTAGCATTATCCCTGCACACAACAATAGCTCTGGGACTGCTGGGTCTATTTTTAGCCTGCTCCTACTCACAATTTGATGTTTCAATACACACAAATCAAAGCCCTTCAAACAGATGCTGCCTACACAGCATCAGGAGACCCTTTGAAACTTAAAATCCACCAAGGCTGCTCACATTTCTCAATACACTTCCTTCAGTGGTTTCAGAAGGGACTCTCTGTGCTTTGCTAATCCAATATTCACTTCAGTTCTACACTAATAACACCGAGTTAAGAACCTCTACTGTTCCCTCTCTGTCTCCTCTCTCTCAGTGGCTCTCAGTGCTTTTCCGCCGTCTTTTTCTGTCTATGTAGCCCTCTCTGGCTTTTGCTCCTCTGCTTCACTGTGCTGTGATTCTCTGACAGGTATAACATGCTCCCCCGCGGCAGCGTTTGCGGGTACGCACCTCATCCCCCTCAGTGTAGAATCCTCATTTAAGAGACAGATTATGCAAGATGAGATTATTTTTGAAACTTTGCCGCCAGTGTCTCTTTGCGAACGGCGTGCCTGAGACTGCATTAAGAGTTCCCAGCTGTGCGTGTCTGTTTGGGTTTATGAGAGTGTGTATGTGTGTGTGTGAGACATAATTGAGTCGTTCCAGAGCGGCAGTCGTAGTAAGAGGTGTCCCAGGCTGCCTGGAACAGGCTGATAAGCTGCTCCCTAGACCAGAACACACACAGCTCATGCCACAGGTGACGCCGCACACAACTACACACAACCACACACATCCAAAGCTTGTGTGTGTGTGTGTGTGTCTTGATTCTCTCTCCCTAGGTGCAACCTCCTCTCACCCGCGGGCCCTTTAACAAATTCATGTGAAAACTTTGATTTAAATTTGAGTCTTATATTCATAGTTTTGGCTATTGGTTATAACATTGTACTCATCGTAAGGCTGCCACTTTTTCAAACTAAAACTGCATTGTAGAATTTCCTTTTTTTCGCGTACCTCTGGTGCCTCACTTGGGTGACAAGTTAACAGGTGAAGTCGGATTTGTTGTCGTGGTGCTGTTACTGTGAGGCAGTTGCGTTTTGAAATGGAAACATGCAAACCATTATTCATAATTTTTCCATCTATGGTGTCACTTCCTCACATTACTTCTCAGAGGGATCGGTGTCAGGATTATCTGTTTGGTTTGTTGGTTTCCTCCAATGTGTGATAACAAAGAGAACAACAGTTTCCTAGTTAACTGATGGGACTGGTGCTAGACCAATACATCGACTAGACCAACATATTGGCAGTTATTAGGTTATGACGATATATGGTGAGAAAGAAATTGAAGTAATTTTTAAGTGTCTCCATTACATAGTTTGTCTGCCAGAGAACGAAACGTAAAGAATCCTTATCAAAAATGTTTTGTTATGTGTTTATGTTAAAAAACATCAGCAGATATATTATCGGACTTCCAGTTTTTGTAGTGCTCTAGGTAGGACAGCCGGGCATGCAATAGATCAGAGTGCATTTTACAATGTTCCCTTCTGGAGTACAAGGCAGAGCCTGTTACACACTCTGAATTTTGAATTTGGACAGATCATTATATATTGAACATTTAATTCTTTTCACACGTTCAAATAGTAGTTTGAGTTGTGGATAAAAAAGCGACAGCTGGTGGTGGCGGCGCTGTAGTGAAGTCTGACAGGGAAAGAAGTGATCATTCAGGTTGTAAACAAAACCAAAAAAAAGTCAAACTGAAAGTGAGCGCACCTGAATTCTCAGTAATGATCCATCCATTGTAACCTAGGGGATTTTTTAAAAACCTGTTTAATCAATTAACTGCTCATGTCACTTTGGACATATTTTTAGCACTGGAGTTACCCTTTAACTATTCAACCACAACAACATTCAGTATGGTAACAACCATCCATGCAGTGAACTCATACAGAGCCCATCGCACAGTAACCACTCCCCGCACACTGTACACCTGGCGCTTTGTGTCGTGTCCAGAGAGGTGGAGGCTGGTCGGCTGCAGCCTAAACACAGGAGTAAACACTGGCCTCCTGTCAACTTCAAACACACTGAAGGAGGGAGGAGGGGCAGGCGGTGCTCTTTTGAAGCTCTGCACTCGTCTTTCTCTCTGGCCACTTTCTATCCCACCTTTTTTCCATCCTTTCCTTCACCCCTGTCCCCCTTTGTCTCAACCCACCTTCTTCCTCCCTTTCTTTGTCTTTTCTGCGTCTCCAGCCCCCTCGGCTCTCTTCATCTAACACGCTTCCTCCTCTTACTTATGTACTGGTGCTGCAGGTTTCATTTTGGTGATGGGTAATCACATTGACTGCCTCTGTGTGTGTGTGTGTGTGTGTGTGTGTGTGTGTGTGCATTTTGTAACTGGCAGCAGTCAGATGGGCTCTGTCAATGACAGCATATGGCATGTGTGTGTGACATGGAGACTATCTATAGTGTAATGTGTCTGAGTGCATGTGATTGACTGACAGTGATGTTCACAGCTTCTTGTCAGCTGTCTTTCTGGGTGGGAGGGCTTTGCGTTCCTCCTTTCCAAATAATAATGAAGTGTTAATTTTATTTTATTCCCACCCCCATGATGTTAAGAGGCAGCTGTTTTGGACACTTCAACAGGGCTGGTTTAGGCCAACACAGAGTTTTAAAAAATAATTACTGTCAGCTGACAGAATCAAGATGTATTTATTGTGTTAAAGCTGCACTGATCAGTATTTTAGCTGTTTTAAGCAAAAATAGCTCAGATAAAAACACTGTACACTACCTGCCCAGCACCATGGACAATGTTAGAAACTGGCTGGGGTTTAGCTAAAGCTAGTTTAGCATTTAGCTTTAGCATTTAGCAGCTAAAGAGCCACACATTTCCCTCAGGAGTTGGTGGAGATCAAAACGGAGGTAAAAGGAGGGTGATTATTGTCCAGAAACACGACTTCAAATCTGTGATCCAGTTGTGTAAATAGTAAACTGTTTGCTAACACATAGGCCATATCGACTTTATGAGGTGATAATATGTCAGTCTTGTGTTAACAGCTTATTCTGCTGCCCCCAACACAACAAATCATTTTAGACATAGTTATAGACACAGACAACAGTTGTGTTTGTTTTATTGCTCTGGTGGCGTGCAATGGGAATTAATCCTTATGTTTTGACATTTGAGAACAATTCATTTATTAATCAGAACAATAATCAATGGTATTATATAATGAAATATATTCTAATTTGAATATAATCAGAATACTAATTTATTTGCATTTATTTACTTTAAACCAGATCATCCTGTTTTTTTACCCACTGGGCAACCCAGCTGCTCTTCGCATATAATGATGGTGGTTATGTTTAGTCCTATGGTTATGGTTAAAATTTTCATATAAATGCTCACTTCACTTTCTACTGATGTATTACGACTCAACCTACATTTGTTGCTCTGAACACCAGGTGTGAGATAGACACTTCTGTCAGGTTGAAGGAAATAATGTGTTTTAGGTTTACTGCCTCAAAACCATACACAGAATGCCCAAAATGCACTTAAATGTATTTTTCTAAACGGATAAGTAAAGCATACTGCTCTGTAGTGCTGGTTCTGTTTGCAACTGAAGCACTGAATAGATTTGCAGATCTGGGTGTCCTCTTTGAAGGAGAAGCAAATCTCTTGTTGCAATGTTGTGAGAAAACGCTGTATGAAGCATTTTGCACTGATTGGCCCAGTTTGTCTGAAATAAAGAATAAGAAGAGGTTGGTTTGCATGAGTGACAGTCACCAGAGCTGAACGAACAATACTGTACTTTTGAGAAGTGATATCTATAAAGTACATTGTAAAAACAGAACCTCATTGTTGTTCATTTTATGATGTTTGTCTCTGTTTTTTCACCAGGTGAGAGTGCGATGAGGAGAGCTTTCAGAGTGTGAGGCCATGGGCTGCACCTCGGCCAAGCAGGTGTCGGCCGTGCCCAACGATGAGGAGGGACGCGGCAAGGCCTACAGCAATGGAGACCTCTTCACCGGTCAGTATGCTAACACACACACACACACACACACACACACACACACACACACATACACACACACATAGAGATGTCAATAAAAGCTTCACAGCTCCATTTCACCTTGTTAATTGCTCAGCGTAGACCGATTGCCCCGTCTGCCCTCACAATATATTCTCTTCATTATAGCTCATAGTCCTCTGGCAGTGTTAAGTTCTCCATTTCAGACAAAACCTGTCAACACCGCAGTTTTATTGGCGTCATCCGTGTTGACAGTTCATGTAAGAGAGAGGAAGTAACCAGTGAGTGCAACCGCAGTGTTAACTCTGTACTCGCTCAGGTGTTGTGTATCCTGGACGTCCTTAACATTATAGTCTTTGGAAGTGGAGAGAGAGAGAGAGAGAGACAGTGCGAGGAATGGAAAGCAAAGGGGAGGAGAGGTGAGGCGTAAGAGAGAAAGCAGAAATGATGAGTTGAGATTGTACAGGTATAGTTAAAAGGGCACCGATTAGTAACTACATTACTACTAGTAGTGAAAACACTTGTATAATGTGTCCTTTGGCTCTGGAGGAAGTTTTGCAAAGTTTGAAAGGTGCCATCAGGATTTATCTTGGCTTGGGCACGAGACTTAAAATTCTTAACAGCCAGTCTGGGTTACAAACTGGAGGTGTGGGGTTTGAAAGAAACTAGCATTCAGGAATCAGGACACTATTGTGTTGCATTATGGGAAATGTAGGATTCAGTGTTTGTGGAACTTGACCCATATTAGGAACTAAATATCTTTGCTTTTGCAGCTGTGATTTCAACCATTCTGTTTAAAATCTGTCTCTTTCGAGTGCCCCGAGGATGGCAACCCGTCAGATTTAGCTTAAGAAAAGAAAAAAAAACAAAACATATTTATGCCAGACAATTTTTTTTAAATTACTTTTCAGTAATCTTTGTTTTCGTATTGTGAAATACTGGATAGTTTTACCCCCTCAGGCCTCTAAAAACTATTCAAATGAAACAGAAAAAAGGGGAACTGTTGGGCTCAGTCATAAATCAGACACTGCTTCCCTTTTTAAAGGGTCACAAGCCAGAAAGCTTTGGAACCACTGGGTTAGTTGGAGAGACAATTAATCAACAACAATTTTAATAACTGATTAGTACTTTCTCAAAGCAAAACCATTCTCAGGTTCCTCCTTCTTTACTGAAGGGTTTTGCTGCTTTTCTGTGTTTTACATAATTTTAAATTGAATGTTTGGATTTTTGAATTTTGGTCTTACAAAATGTTGAATTTTAAAGACATCATCTTGGGCATAGTGGGTCATCCATTAATTTTAGGATAGGGTTGGTGGTTTGATCCCCATCCATGAGTGAAAGTGTCTTTGAGCAAGACACCGAATCCCTACTATTGCTCCCTATGTGGGACAAAAGCATCTGCCAAACATGATGTGATTTTATAGAATTGATTAATTGAAAAAAATATCAAGAGATTAATCTGTAATGTGTTTAATTGTTAGCTGCAGCTCTAGCTTTAATAATAGCTCGCAGGCTGCTGTGCAATGAGGGACAGAAATGAAAGTGAAAGCCAGGGAAAGAGAGAGATGGTGGGTGGTAGAGGGATTAACAGCGATTAAGAATTAGGAGCAACACTCTGGTATAACTGCACGTGGGTGGATGGACGTGGCAGATGACGATCCACAGGAGGTCCTCTCTCTCTTTATCTCTCTCTACGTCATCCCTCTCTCCCTCTGACCCTCTCTCCCTCCCTCTTCTTCAGCCTCTAACCCTCTTTCTGCGACCTCTCTGTGACTTGATTGCTCTTTTTTTCGCCCCTTCTATTCGCTCTCTGACACGTTCCCCCTTACCCAACCCCGCCCCCTCCTTGTGATCTCTCTGCTCTCACGTCTCGCTTCCCTCCTCGTCTTTTAAGGAGCAACAGAACGAGGCAGGAGATGAGAGCGGGAGATGGGAGGAGTGGAGCGTTTTTCCTTGAGAGAGGAAGGGAGAATGACGTGTGTTGACGCTGCTGCTCTTCTCTTTTTTTCTCTCTCTCTCTCTCTCTCTCTCTCTCTCTCTCTCTCTCTTTCCTCAGCTTCTCTGTCTCGGCTAGATCACCTCTTCCCTTCCTCTGCTCAAGGCCTCGTTCTTCCCTTCCTATTTCTCTCTGTCTCTCTATTTTGGGTCTCTGCACCCCCCAACTCCCTCCTCCCTCTCTTCCTGCCTTCATCTCCCAGTGTTTCTTCTCCCCAGCTCTTTTCCTGTCTTCTCTGGCACAACATTAGGTCAGAACCCTTTGTCCTCTCACCTCCCCTGCTCTTTCCTCCCATCCTATACCCCCACTCTTGCCGTCAGTTGGTTAAAGGGGAATCCAGAGTGGTGCTGGCTGGGTCAGACTACTATTCGAGCTTGTGTGTGTGTGTGTGTGTGTGTGTGTGTGTGTGTGTGTGTGTGTGTGTGTGTGTGTGTGGAGGTGGAAGACCAAAGTGACCTGGACAGTGTGGATTAGAGTTATCCCAGGCCACAACCCACGATCACATCCTTTCTTCACCCCCCCCTTTTCTTCATTTCATCTTCATCCACTCTTATCTGTGTTTCTTCTTCACGTTTAGCTTTCTAACTCCACTTTCTCTACAGCATTTCAGTCATTGTACACATACTGTGTACTCATTCTTTCCCACTTAACTCCCCGCCCTTTCCAACCCCAGTTGAACTGCCTCACTGCATCCGGTGTACTTCTCATGATCGAAGCAGAAAGGATTGGTCCTTGTCAGTCGGCCCGCCTACGCACATAAATTTACCCCCAGTAGACTGTGTGTCAGTGTGTGTCCATGTGTTTGCATGTTGCATATCAGTGTATTTAGTGAGAGAGCGACTCCTCTTCTTGCTCTTGCTGATCCGCCTCCAACAGATTGTCTGCCAGTCAGTCTGTCCTTTTGTGTATTTGTGAGTGTGTGTCCGTCCCAGATATTCTGGCTGCCCACTCTGTCATACTCCGGCCACTAACCCCAACCCCACCCCCCACACATACACACATACATACACACACACACACACACACACACACATCCCACCCCTCTCGGTCGCTCTCACACAATAACCGGAAAAGTCTGAGCTCCATTACACAAACACTGAAGGATGACGAGGGAAAATAGCAACACTCTCCACAACATCATGTTATTGATGACTGCAATAATCATAGTCGGAGGAGATTGGGGTGGAGATAGCGTGTGTGGTACTGTATGTGTATATGATTGCGTATGTGGCAGCCTAACATGTATACACAACATGGTAGCGTGTAGATTTCCCTGTTAAACATTTGTGCTGTTTTGAGGCGGTGGATCAGCTGAGTGGTTTGAGGGTCTCTCCTTCTGACAGAATCCGATGGTAACATCCCTCTGATATTCTTGTCAGATGCCGAGAAAATGGTGTAAAGAGAGAGCAGGTATGTCGTTTGGGTTGCTGATTTTTCATGGATTTAAGCCGAGACATCTGCAAAAGCATCAATGGTATGTTTTACTCCCATGGAATAAAAGGAGATCGCTCAAGACTGATTGTTTTATTAGTGCCTCAAAGATGGGCACTGGCACTTGGAAATATTATCACACACACAGTTGAGAGAGAGCAGTTACATCCATGAAAGAACATTTTGTGCTGACACATTTCAGAGAATTCTCTCTTCTTCTTCTTCTTCTTCTTCTTCTTCTTCTTCGGAGAACACAAACCAAACTCACAACAAATACAGTTTCTGTGTACAGAAACAATTCCTCTGTAGGGCAGTACACAGAACTAGAGGAGCATGCTGGTGACCTGAAAGTCGCTGGTTCTATAACACGATGAATATGCCAGTGAAAGCGCAGCACTTGCGCGTCCCTGATTATCACTGCTGAAGTGCCCTTTAACTAGGCTGCTCAGCTGTACCAGGGAGCTGCTCAGTGGTGAACTGTGGTTGTACTGGGCAGCTTGCAGGTGTGACTGTGGAGCAGGGCGTTCCTGGAAAAGCATTCATGCTCAGTGTATTAACCCTAATTAAATAAAGGTTAGATATATTGCACTAGATACTGCATGTTCGATCCAGAACCAACATGCACCAGTTTTAGTCAAAGGAGAGGACTGAAAATAATTTTATTTTATATTACAGTCAAATAACCAACCCTGAATGTCAAAAGAATGAGATTAGTGTGCATGTCTGTATGTAACAATACAAATGTACAAACGGCAACTGCACATTACATATGCATACTTAAATTAATGTGGACATACACATCTATATGTGCAGTCCGTGTATGTGTATGTTTTTTAATTCCCTCACTTGTCAAGTGGTGCGTGTTATTATCAAGTATATCTATTTCTTTGAACTGGCCTTGTAGGAATTGTTTCCTCCTTTCCCCACATAATCAGGTGAAACTGTATGTCTGACCATCCTCAGTGTATTTATTGTGAGTTTGGTTTGTGATCATTTGTGGGCCCTGAACAGTACACGACATCTGCGGCTTGTTGCATGTGCGTCCACACATGCAGTCAAAAGCTAGTATAGCCAATCCACGCTAACCTCCTCTATCCGCAACCTTGTCATTATCGCAGTGCAGACATCAGTCTTCAGAATATCTGCAGGATGGGTCTCTGTCTTTGATATTTTTAAGAAACAGCTTTGTTTTTTTTATTCAGATATTAAATTTGACTCATTCCAGACATGGCAATCAGATTGCTCTCAGCCTTGAGACCATCATAGTTACACTCAGGAACTTCAGTGATAAATTTCATTACAGGCCAATATCAGCCTGATATTTTAGGAAGCCAATCTGTCTAACCGTAGTCTAGTACATCATACAAAATACAATAATTCACTGATTTCAGCAACATTAGGCTAATGAGTAACTGCTGCTGCTGCATGGCCAGTGGAGGCTGAAGTTTGTTTGTGCAGTGTGTGTACGTAAGGTATCATTTTTAATATTATGAGCGTGGAAAAGGAATCTGATGGTGGAAGAGGTGTGAATATTCTGTTAGTAGGAACCAGAAGTCAGATCCTCAATAAATCTGATTAGTTAATCACATATTTTGAGATCAGTCGGCCGTTGTCTGAGGTCTTCAGTCTGTTACCGAGGGGCAATGTTGAATAGTTTCATTTTAGTGTTTTCTTATTTGCTTACAGTAACGGACCAAATCTTTCAAGATGTCTTTTCTGATCAGTCTGTTCCTGCTTCTCATCATTTTATCCTCCCAGCAAAGTGCTGAGGTGTAAATGTCATGGCCAGGCTGGTGATGGCCAGGAGCCAGAGTTGCCGAGAGGGAGGACACACAGCAGGAAGGACAGAGTGACATAGCCACAGGACAGGCAAGAAAGCTAGGGCTGTTAGAGCAGACACACACACATACTGTATATACACACAGAAATACACACACACACAACCAAAGATGGCTATTTAAATGACTCACACCCATTCAAACGCCACACTTAGAATAAATAAAATGACAAACGTGCTGATTCAAAGACACAGCGTTATCTGAAATAGAAACACTCTTTGTGCACGCACACACACACACACACATCCTCGCGGACACGCTGTGACTGTTGGTACCTTAAGGTCAGCGCGGAGCTCCGGTCTCTAATCAGAGATGAGAAAGATGTCCACATCACAAATCACGGCTTCTCAAAATAGTTCTTCCCTTTCATCTTCCCCCCTCTCTCTCTCTCTCTCGCTCTCGCTCTCTCTCTCTCTCTCACTCTGACGGTTCCCCGCCCTCTCTCCCAAAGCAAGCCCGGCATCGGCGTGACGAAACACCCTTGTCATTTCTTGTGACAATGACAGCCACACACACACACACACACACACGACTCGCACAGCATGACCAGTCTTTGCTCCTATCTAAATTGAAGCAAAGTCTGTGATGTGATGAGTCTTGATTGGTGTAAGCTGGGTCACTTTGATCTATCTATACCCGTCACATTAAGCTCAGTGAGTATCCTGTAACAGGAGCACAACATCCAGCCTATTTAACCCGTCAGGCTGCATCTCACCCAAAATATAAAGTGACATTTTTCTCAACTGCTGCTTGAAAATGTCAATTTAGATTTATTTACGTAGCCCACAGCAGCAGCTAATTTTATTCTACCCATTCCTATTCATCTGTATCCACCTTAAGGTACGGATTAAATAGCTTGAAATTGATGCGGACTGCCCCTGTAATATACAGGAGATTAGAGGAAATGGCTCTTAATTCTGTTTCCTGCTGCAGCACCATATGTGCTGTATGTTTACAGAGCAGATCTTAGTTTGGCGAGCCTGTGTAGTGTTATAAAACCGTTTGTGTGTGTGTCGGCATGTTCGGACAGGAGCTTCGCTCCGACTCGTTTACATTCCTGAGACAAACAGAACAGCAGAAAAGTAGTCGGCATTTGTTTCATCTCTTTCTTTTAAACCTGCCAGCTTCCCTCCTTCTCTCTCTCTCGCTCTCTCTCTCTCTCATCGAAATGACTTCGAAATCCGCAGCGTTTATCAGACAAATGCAGGCCATGTTTGGCTCTACAGTGACGCACGTGTAAGAGGCAGAAACACGGGTGATCACACACACACGTGCAGGAGCAAACGCACACTCAAACACACAGGTGATCCAGGTTGCGAGGTGGATTGTGAGCAACAGAGTAGAGGGAGAGAGAAGCCTTCATCTGAGTACAAAGTGGCACAGACAGACACATGGATAAACAGACAGACGCACAGACAGCTGATAGAGGGAGGGCAAAGTACAAAGAGTGCAACAGATAGGGCCAAGAGGTGGGAGTTTGCATGTGTAAGAGCGTGTATATCAGCGTCTCGGCTGCTTTATCAGTTAAATGTCCACCAACCAGGTAGTCAGCAGAAATGACCGTGTGCTTGTATTGTTTTGCTCAAGGTTAGGTGGGGTTTGGTCTTACATAAAGGTGCTGTACATAGAGTTTATATTTTCATCTTACATCACTGTCAGATTCATTGTGATATTATTGTTTATTGTGTGCTATAAGCACCAGTGGGAGTTCTTCTTCCTGTTTTGGGTTTTTCAGGTCTTTTTTTTAGTGCTGAAACAATTAGGCTGTGTCCAAAATCACTCCCTATTTACTATAGAGTGCACTATATTAACAAAACAAGCAATCTTAAGATGTTACCTTGCTCATGGAACTTGTGACATTTTTCACCATTTTCTCGCATTTTATACACTAAATATACACAACTGGTTAAAAAACAATCGACAGGTTAATCAGTGATGGACATAATCGTACCCTAAATACAGTAAAGCAAATGTCCCGCCAATTTCAACCTGGTGGCACACTGCAAAATGCAATGTTCAGGTCAGTAGAGGCTCCAAATCACACTACAACGTTTCAAATGAACATGGTAATGATTCATTGTTGTAAAATACCACAATACACATGTATTTGTACTTGGGCTGGACCGTGTGATCTTAAATCTATATCACAATCAATTTTCACAATATTTTCTATAACTGTAAATGTAAAAATAAGTACTTTTTAGTGCATCAATGTGTTATGTGCCACTGGTTATTGCATCCGTTTTAATTATATGGGATTAAAATAGCTTATTGAAAATTGCAATATGAGTAACCTTGGATCAGTAAGAGATGTATAATGCCGGTAAGTCAGCACATTCGGTTTATTGCCCTGGTCTGTACCTTTAGCAGTGGTTTTTGGATGTACAGTTCGGGGCGTGGCGGTGGTGCTGTGCAGTTTTGCGGAAGTGTTACCATTCTCGCCACTGAGCTCGTCTTAACTGTCTAAGCCGTCCGTGTAGCCTAGAAGCTGTTCAACTGATCTTTAATCCCCTCCAGCTTTCTCCTTCTTATCTGTTCCTCCCCTTTTTTTTTTCTTCCTTCCTCTTGTCTTTTCTGTCTTCTCTCTTACTTCACATACACGTGTATTCCCTCTCGCTGTCTCTCTGTTTTTGCTTTCTCTGTCCTCGGATGAGTTGCTGGAGCTAAAGTGTCCTCCTGCTTATACATCAGCTGTCATGTCCACTTTCTAAAACACTGTGTCAGCTTGTAGCTATCAGATTACCTTGGACAAATTATAACTAAAATTAATGGTATAGTCATTGGTGATG
This sequence comes from Maccullochella peelii, assembly GCA_002120245.1. NCBI lineage: Eukaryota > Metazoa > Chordata > Actinopteri > Centrarchiformes > Percichthyidae > Maccullochella > Maccullochella peelii. The sequence continues at coordinate 29,563 of LKNJ01000438.1, forward strand.
TTGACATAATGGAGTGAGCGTACAGTGAATCCAATATGACATAGTTCTATAATTTTAGCCTTTCGGATCATATTGACCAGGACGAATGAAAGAATCTGCTCAGTGTTTCTTGATGTTGTTGTTTATTTCCCTCCTGCCTCTCTCTCCCTCCTTTAATCATACCTCTCTCTCTCTCTTTCCGAACCACTCTCTCCTCAGATGAATACAAGATGAAGGGAGTGGAAGAGGTGAAGTACATGAGAGGGGATGAAAACCGGGTTAATGCACGAAACCAGGAGAATCTGGTGAGAGAGAGACACACAACACACACACACACACACACACACACACACACACACACACATCAACCCATCCACTGACGGTCCGTCATCCGCACACAGACTCAGACCTTTTCCTGACAGTTTATCAGCTCAAGCGAACAGGCACGTGTTTGTGTCCAAAGGTGGCTCCGTCAGCCTCAGCAGCTCACACATACACACTTATTGTATCTTGCACATGTGCAAAAACACACAAAGAGGCGCCTCACGCAGGTAGAGACAACATGCCGGCGTGTGTGGAATGTGGGGGCTGATCGCTTGGTTGGTTTGACTCCCTCCTGCAAAACCTGTGGTCTTAAACAGTGGAAAGAAATGCTATATTTTCATTGAAGAAGTCATGTTTTGTTTTAATAACTTGCCAAATAACCTGACTCCCAATTGCTCTTGCACATTTAACCTTCAATTTATTAAGAGTGTTCATATTTAGGTCCTCATCAATACGCTAAATGACTGAAAAGCGTGGTAGTGTGAGGTGAGAGCCCGTTTGCTTATTCAGTAAATCAGGTTAGTCTGCCTGGCGTCCTGGCAAGCGGAGGAACAATAACCAATGTAACTAAAAACAGAAGTAGTGTTACTGCAGCTCTAAAACCGGCCTTATCACACCAACAGGTTACGACCACGAGGGGAGGCACCTCTTATCCTCTGAAATCAGATAAAATGCTGCTTGACTTATGCTGTGTTGACGGCTTCTGGAGTGTTTTCCTAATATCTCCTGGATACAACAAATATTTTATTGCAAAGGAAACTCATTTTGTGAACTGCATAAATTATTTAAATCGATGTTGTCTTGTTTCAAAATGAGAGGTATGGCATGTTATTCAGTTGAATGAGTTATTGAAAGACGCAAACCACATTTTTACATAGCCAGGTAACCTCTAGTACAGCCACTACATGTGGCAAGACCAGTATTTGTTTCAGACCACTTGTCGTTACTGTAGGTGTTTCCTGTCTAAGAGATATTCTCACACACACACAGTGAGTGGTGAAAGATGCAGGTTACAGCATTTTTCCTTGATGGCTGCAGCATTTACTGTAGCAGGAAACTGTACACAAAGCTTGCAAAACCATGGAAGGGAACTCATGCGAGGTGACCAACCTCCATCAGATTTGACACAACAGTTTTATTTAGACCTACATACATTATATCTGTCACTGATGTCCTGTGGCTGTGCAGTGCCAGCTGGGTGAGGGGCATAATTTGATAATGCAGGTTGGATGTGACGTGTGCTTTCAGTGGTGTGGCTGTTTGCTGATATGAGTTGTTTGTTTTTTTTGACTGTTTTATCAGCTAATAATGAAAGATAATGGTGTGTGTGCGTGTCTTTCAGGAGAAGAGTAATGTGCAGTACAGGGGCAAACAGCAGAAAGAGGTCGCTGCAGCAAACATCAAATCCAAGTAAGTGGCCAGCAGCGGTCTGCATACTGTTAATGTCTGGTGGATATCGTGTAAAAATATATGATCAATATATTATGGACAACTCTGATAACCTGATCACAAATATTCTTAAAGGGTCAGTTCATCCAAATGATAAAAAAACACATATTTTCTTACCTCTAGCAGTAGCCATACAGGTGGTTTTGGATTTAAATGACCAGATTTTGACTCATCCCTCTCTTTCTGCCTTCATCCCATACAGTGGAGGTTATCTGAATTTAATTTGTTGTGCTCACAGCATTGAAAACTTGTATTTAAAAATGTCAACAGAAACATGTCTTTCTACAAAACAATGTCACAGGAATTGTGGATAATCCACAAACCTCGCCGTGAACAACGGTTGTTTCCAAGGTTGAGAATGAACTTTTCGATCTCAACCACCAAGCTGGACGAGACAACTTTTAAAATGCTCTGAAAAATGGAAATTTGAACAACTGGGCAAACTTCATCTGCTGAGGAAGATCGTGCGATATAATCAAAAGCTCCAGAACAGCCACTAATGGACCTTGTGGTGAGATCTGTGAGGTTTGTTGTGAGTGTAATGTGTTTTTATTTGGCTGAACTGACACTTTAATAAACCGTTATGTCCAGTGTCCATTAAGAAGCAACTTAGAATCAGTATGTTAATATTATGATGTGTGAAGTAAGTGATATTTTGTGTCTGGTTTTTGTAACTCTGACTCTTGGCCAACCTCAGACTCTGTGTGTGTGTGTGTGTGTGTGTGTGTGTGTGTGTGTGTGTGTGTGTGTGTGTGTGTGTGTGTGTGTGTGTGTTGAATCTCTATATATGTACACATATTGGTTGCTGGTGGCTGCAGAGTATTTAGCCTTTGGATGAGAGACTGGGTTATTACTTTATAAAAATAATTATTTATTTTCCTCCACAGCCTTGCAACCATAGGTTTCTCACACTGCAGTGAGGATTGTGTGTGTGTGTGTACTCGTGTGTTTGTGCTGTGTGGGGGGGTGTAATGGAAAATTCTCATGATGTATTTGTTGCCTCTCCTCGTCTCCAACCTCCAACTTCCTCTCCCCTTCACTCTCGCTCTTTCTTTTTCAGTATTCACACGTCAGAGAGCCAGCAGGAATTTTTCAGGATGCTGGATGAGAAGATTGAGAAGGTTTGTGTGTGTGTGTGTGTGTGTGTGTGTGTGTGTGTGTGTGTGTGTGTGTGTGTGTGTGTGCGCGTGCGCGCGTACTGTTTGTGTGTGTTTGCACGCACCTAAGGGTTGGGAGGTACATGAGGGGCAGGGAGTGGGTCTCAGAGCGTTTAAAGAAACAGCTGGGTCTTAACATTTAAAGAGACAGGCTGTACAACAACAGCATCCATTAGTCCACACTGTCGTTGTGCTCAGGAGCTCAACACTCCGCTCCACATGTGTGAGGGGGAGGAACAGATCATCGTTGCAACGATGAGCACTTACTCCTCTTAGTCTGCCACTTGAATTACACCAGTTGTTTCTGACTATAGATGAGGTTGCAAAGTGAAATGGCAGTGAGCAATGGTTGGATTCAGCTTTTGGTATGGTACATTTCATTTTTCAACCCTGCCTTCAAGTCGGTGTGTTTTCAGCAGTGGTGGCAGAAGGAGTCAGGTCCCATCACAGTGTAGAAATACTCGGTCACATGTAAAAGTCCTGCATCTGATTATTATTATCAGGAAAATACACTTAAAGCTGCTCTGTTTAATATTTTTTGTGTTAACTACAGATTAAATTATTATGTGTAATGTGAAGTAGGTTGCCCATAGTGGTGAACCACAGAAAATTATCACCCGACTCTGCAGTTTCCCACAGCTTCAAGGTGCGTTTTAGCATCTTTTAGCTCATTGTTTTGGTTTTACGTCCCACAACTTTACTGTTTTGGTTCAGTCTAATAGCTCTCATCAGCGTCATTTTCTGTCGCAGCAGACAGCTGTGTTCAGTGGAAAACTCACTGTATGCTACCTGCCCAGCACAACACGGTAGACCAACAAACTTACCAACTAGCTGGTGAACATAGTGGAGCTTTAAGCAGCTAAAGAGCCAAATGTTTCCCTCAGGAGTTATTGGAGACCAAAAACAGACCTAAGAGGACAGTGAATATTGGACTTACCAGTGTGTTGTCCAGAAACACGACTCAAAATGAATGCTAATCTTACACTGTGTCTGCTGGATGTTTAAATAGGCAGCTGTTTGCAAACACGGCATATCGGCTTCATAAGGTGAGAATATAATATATGATAACAAAATCAATTAATTCAGGTTTAAAGCATCAAAAATAATGGCCCCTTTCACATTGCTATGCATTATTGGATTATTATTACAGACGCATGAATGTGTAACCAGCAATTTAATGTTGCAGCGGGTTGAGATGGAACTAATCTTGCCTTTTGGTAGTTGGGTAGTGAAATCTAAAACAATGCATGAGGGAGAGTCATTTAAAGTAGGTTTGTACTAAGTATACTTAACTGGAACAAATTAGAGTAGGAAAAAAAACATGAAAATGATGCACATCTCATTTTCTCTCTAATCCCTTTCTTTGCAGGGGCGAGACTACTGTTCGGAGGGGGAGGAGGAAGATGGGACATAGCACAGAGGCCCCCAAGATTCACCCCCACAGAGAGCCTCACAGTGTGTGTTTGTGTGTATGTGTAAATGCGTACGTGTGTGCTTATGTGTGCCTGATAGAGTGAGAGAGAGTTGAATCAGTGTTTTACCAATGGGGCGTTGATGTGACGGGACACTGTATGTGTCTGTATGAGTATGTGTTTATGAACGGATGGCAAAGATAGTATTTTAATCAAAAGTGAAAGAGTGGGGGATACATGTGAGAAAGAGAGAGAGAAAATAGGATAAAGAACACTTTCTTCAGAGACTACAGCCCTCCTTCTTCTAGCGCCTCACCCCTTCAGGCCCCTGAGCCGACAGATGGAGGTGGCGGAGCGATGAAGGGACAGACGGATGAAAGGAGGGAGAGATGGAGGAGGACGTGATGACGTTTGACGTGGCATCGCCCTGAACGGGGAAAAGGACTTGCCAGTCGGGTCGAAGAGAGTAATTTCCTCAAGCAGGACAACAGCAGCTCCTCACCCCTCCATCTGTCCCTCCGTATCTGTCCGTCTGTATCTCCGCGGTCTGATCCTGAATATTTAACCCCTGCAATTGGACAGAGGAACTCCCAAATATGGAGGGCCAGTAAGGACAAATGTCTTGGTGTGTGTGTGTGGAGGACTGAGAGACACACAAGTGAAGAAGAAAGGAAGCCCGGTGAGGAAAAGATGGTGAAGGCAGAGGAGTTAAGTAACGCCACCAGGATCCACACTGAACTTTTTGGCCTGCCTACTTACAACCAGGCTGGCCTGGGCCACGAGGGACTGGGAGAATGGGTGAGGGAAGGTGGAGAAGAGAGAGTGAGAAATTTGTGATATTTTAATAAGAGAGAGTAGGGAGCGAGCTGGTGAATTAGAAACTGTAAATTCCTCCTGCCTTCTGAAGTCAAGGACCTTTTTTTTTATTTTTATTATTCTGTCTGCCACTTGTTCACTTATTTTTTCCCTTTTCATGATGATCTTTTCTTCAGTTTGTTTTTACTCTTGGCTTCCTTCATAGTGTATCATCATCAATGTCATTATCATCACCGCAGCAGGCAGACTGAAGCTGCGTTAGTTCAGAGCATCTGTGTCTCAACCCAATCCATCCTCCTCCAGATACCATAACACTGCAAGATCCCAGCTGACACACACACCCATACATACATGGAGTCTTTTATTGTACATATGGTCACTCACTCTCATCCCAACACAACCTCAGCATGTACATATAAATCACACAAACACGCACACATTATTGTATCCCTTTCATTTCACCAGCAGACATGTCATGTGCATCAATCAGAGGTATTCCGTAAAGCTCTGTTTCTGCTTTGGTTCAGTGTTTGTGCACGCACACACACACACACACACACACACACACACACACACACACACACGCTGAAGCAGCAAACTGGGCAGAGCTCAAGGGGAGGATGCGTGGTTGCTGTGTAGACACAGACTTGATCACATTTTTTGTTGTCATCTTTACCGGATACCTTTATTATTTTGAATACTTTTTTTCTATTAAAAATAAAAAACAAAGAAGCTCTTAATGTGTGTGGTATCTTAGTGTGTGTGTGTGTGTGTGTGTGTGTGGCTATAAACTGAGTAATGGAGCGGCGTCATGCTTACAGTGTACTGAGGATTGTGAAGTGGTCTATTTTCCTGTGGTCATGCTGCCTAAAGCCATGCTGTCAGAGCAGATTCACTCAGAACACCAAGACTACGTTATGCCACCTGCTGGCATGATATCGGTACTGCAGTCTAGTGGACAATATGTTCCTGTAAACAAGGTTTCATTTCACCCATAATTAAATACACATTTTAACAGTATGTGTTCAGTTACGTGTGTGCAGGGGGATTTAATTTTATACTTTTTTAGAAATTATTTATTTGTTATTTCCCAGGTTCAACTTACAAACATAAAATAAATCAAATGAATCATCAGAAATTAACAAAGAAAACAAATCTATGATTATAACTATATATATATATATATATATATATGTAATTAAAAGAGCTTTACGTAAGGAAAAGAGGTGCATCAGAATAATATTTAAAGTGAGGTTATATAACTTTCAAAGAATTAAACAATATAATGCTCTTCATAGAAATGAAAAGTTGTATACATAAGCAATAAAACACTCTTGCACTGATCAAGACAATCAGGGGTTTTGCCGCTCTGTTGAATGTGTAAATAGGCAAGTGTTTGCTAACATATTTGCCATATCTACTTTATATGCTGGTGTTTCCGCTGCCCACAAAAACAGTTATTGCAGGTTTAAAGTAATAGTCAAGAGATACAAATCAAAACATTTCGCACAGAAATTGTGTGGGTTATTGTTAGTAATAATTTATTGTTTTATGGCCCTTTTATGGGAGTGTAAGGGGAAATCAATAAGATATCAACAGAAATACATAGCCCTCTTCCTCAGTGAGTTTGATATCTAATTGACAAAATTCCATCAAACAAAACTCATTCTAGTGTAATAAATCATAGTTGTAATCCGTCATAATAAATAAGGACACTGCTCATTTGTCCTCACAATGACCAATTGAATGAAAATAACAACTGAGCAACCTCTCTTCACAAATGACTGTGATGTGTTGGTAAAACCCCAGAGCGCTGGATCGATATCTGCTCCTAGGCTCGGCCTAATGTGCCCCCTGTGGGACTGGATGCCATAATGCTTTGAGTGAGTGTCAATGGTTAAGTTGATTACCACATTATGAAAGGAACGCTCAGTAGCCTGGCTGTTTCTTTAATACCCAGCTGCCTCTCTCTAACACATAACACACACAAACTCCTTTACCTCGCATGACTCACTTGCAGGGGCACATAAGGTTACAATCTGCAGCCACTGTGCACATCAGCAGCGTGAAAGGGTCCCTGTTGGCCAGTGCTCGCAGCAAGGCTCTCCCACACAGAGAAATAAATGTGTGGTGGAGGCAGACAGAGAGAGGGAGAGAGAGGTGGGCGAGGTAAGTGCGAGAAATTAAAACGAGGGAGTTGGGAAAGTGAGAATGTGGGAGGGAGAGAGTGAGGAAGAGACGGATGTTGCCTGTTAACCTCAGACAGGAATATGGGCAAGAAAATGTTCTTTCCACCCTGACGTAAGTACCAATAAAGAGCCCACTCCTCCCTGCTTTGTGTGTGTGTGTGTGTGTTTAACTGTTTTAGTGTGTGTGTGAGAGTGAAATATAGCCCAAAGTGTGAGAGTCCTTATTAGGGTACAACATGTTCTTGGCTGCTAGTGTGATTTAAGTCCAAATCCTTAAATAAATCTGAGCCAAATTCACATTCATAACTGAAAATGTGTCTTAATGATGAAATATCAGTAGTTTAAATGAGAATATTACTGCAGTGTTTGCGAACAATCCTGATGAAACACACCTTTAGAGCTTCTGAAAGATGAATAACTTGGATTTAGTTGTTGTCTGGTGTTAATTAATGTATTAAAAGACCTGCTAATCAGTTTGGCAGCGATGGCAGGTTCCTCTGTTTTGAATTTATTTTGTTGGATGACCCTTATGTTTATATGTTGATCACAGCAATGAGCCTTTTTACCTACTTTTTTATTTTTTGTCATTCCTACAAATTTCACACATCTTTTTCAAAAGTTATACATTTCTGTGGCATAATATTTTTTGTAAGGTAAAACAGAAAAAAGTAAGAAAAGTAAGAGGAAAGGAGGCTTGGAGATAGAAGCACTACATCGCACGTGCAACTTTTATATAAAAATTTGTTAAAAAAAAATATTTGTGTGTGTGAATGTGCAGTAAGAAACAAAACTGAACACATGTGGGAGCAGTAAAATGTTACTGGCTGGTTGGTGGAACCACTGAATTAACCAAATTGTGGTCATCTAATGATTAAAACACAAAGTCTTAGTGAGATTTTAATTTTATGAATCAAAAAGGTTTGTATTACTTCTTGTATATTGGCAGGTTTATATAATGGCGGGACGAATCGGTCAACAGTTAGTGTGTGTGTATGTGTGTGTGTATGTGTGTGTACATGCAAACATTGCCCACATAGAGATTATGAGTCAACTATGAGAGGCAAAGGGATGGATCCCTGCCTGGATGCCCAGCAGGCCTTTGCTCAGTGTCTTAACTCTTTCCAGCAGATCCTCGCTGCCTAATACCCACTTTGGAGTAATCTACCTCTAGTAGCTCTAAACACATTTGTTTAGAAATGTGCCAGCACCAGCCTCTTAACTATCTTGCCCTCACTCAGTGTGGAGAAGTATAATTTTTCTAACCATCTAGTACACCAACTCTATTCCTGTGTCTCGTAAGTCAGCCCAACAACCTCTCACTCTCTCTCTCTTTCTCTTTCTCCTCCCCATCCATGTGTATGTAAAGCCTCTCCATGCAGATGCATACTCTGGATTACCTTGGCAAAGAAGCAACTCACATGAGGCGAAGGCCAAGGCTGCAGGAAGGTAGAATTAGATGCATTTGCATTCATGCTGCAACATCCACAAGAAGTGACCTACTTAAATCCCAAGAAGCTAATTGTTCAGTGTAAACAATTATGCAACCGTCTGGATGCATCCACTTAATGTCAAGTGCACAATTTGATGGCTCAGCTATATTGGATATTGTTCGTAAAATTCCCTGCATCACTGAAGTGACCAGCAGAGTAGGAAGGGTTGAAATGGATAGCCAGGGAGCCTGATTGCTTTATGGTTCTGCCCTTGTATTGTATTTTACTGCAGCCTGCCAAATTCACATTAGCTGAGCAAGCAGTCAGTGCCTGGAGCAAATGGTGACTTGAATCCAGTGGTACTGAGGAGACTGTGACTGTGCAGGAGTTGTTTAGTGTGTGGGGACAATTTCAACAATCTCAATCATCTGAGCAGGATGAGTGGTTTCCTCTCACACTGTCTGGTTCCCATAAGACAAGACAGAGAGAGAGTGTGTGTGCGTGTGTGAGTGTGGGAAAGAGAGAGAGCTTCAAGGATAAAACAAGAGCACCATCTGCTGGTTCAGGGCTTTCCCATGACGCCGACACACACGCACACGTGCTCAGAGAGCTCCCTGCATGATCAAGCACATCTATTAGAGCTGTACTTCACCCTGACAGCAATTAAGGAGGCATTAAGTCCTAAACCACCCACCTACCCACTCACTCACTCACTCACTCACTCGCACACACACGCACACACACACACACACACACACACACACACACACACACACACACACACACAAATCAGCTCATTGGAATTACAACGAGAGTACAGGCCTCTCCTCTCCTGAAATCACTTGTTTCCACTGAGCAGTACAGAGAGAGCCTCACCAGACTGCTGTGTAAAAAAAGTACAATTTTACGTCCCACGATCCTTCAGCTATCTACATTTTTACATGCCAACTTTCACAAAAAATACAACATGTGGTGCACATTTATCTTGGTGGTTTCTGTATGACATATTTTTCTATTTACTGCACCTAGTTATGACGGATTTACCCTGCTGTTTGAAGCTAGAAGCTAGCTATTTAAGCTACGCTTTGTCTGCAACCACAGTTTAACAGACCTAAAGCTTGGCAGTCCGTAAAACATACATTTATCCCAAACATAACTTAAAAAAACGATACAGTTCTGCTCTGTCATCCATAGTTCAGTTACAGAGAGACAAATGGCTGCATGTCAAGTACGCAACCAAAATTACAAAGCAGATGTTTTGCTATGACAGAAGAGAGAGCACACGAGCCATTTGAATAATTAAAATGTATCGTAGACTTTGACTGCCCCGGTGTTGAAGCCTGACACTAGGCCAGCACAGGGTGAGGTTGTTTTTTTAGAACTGAGTAGAAAGTACAGAGTGGAGTGACTAACAAAAGAGGCAAAGTTTTTTTTTGTTTTGTCATTTATTTATATGCATTTTCCTTTCTTTTCAGTTGGAAAGCTAAACATTCACAGTCCAGTCTGGCTGACAGTTTGACTGTTTACATGCCTCTGAGCAAATCTCAACCCAGGCGGACTCGTCCTGTCTGCTGTGGACTTGATGATCCTGATCTCTGACCTTTGTTTTAGACTGCTGTGTGCAGGAATAAAAAACTGCCGGTTTAAAAGGTCAGCAAACCTCACTGAGAAAAGTTTTTTTTGTGAATTTTCAGTGTTGTCTGTGGGTCTAAGTTTGGGCAAGGGCTTCGGGAAAGCACTAGAGGGAGCTAAGGGATTCCTCGAACAGATTGAAATCATTGCTCTCTCTCTGTCTGTCTCTCATCCGCGGTGACTAAGAGCATCCAACAACAGAGAAGATGGCAGAGTACTCTCATTACCTCAACAAAGAGGGAAAACATTACCAGGTGGCAGAGATCCTAGCTTAAATAAACAGAGCTGAGTCGAGACAGGGACAGAAGCAAGCTGGCTTTGCCCGTCTGTCTGTGCTGTGACTGCACTGTAATTAAAAAAGGTTACTAGAGGGTTACTGTAATCATATAAGAACACAGAGTATAATATTATAATAGCATGTAGATGCATGGATGCCAACTTTTGGAACTGGAGGTATATATTTGTGGACAGTTTTCTATAGACTACATAGCAATTCAACATATCAACAGCGAACTTCTGATTTTGTGTGGAAAGTTATGAAGTGTTTGTGTTTTGGTGCCAGTTTGGTTAAATGTTTGTGTCATGGTGTCATATTGGTTTGGCACGTTTTCTTCTGTCATGCACTAGTTACAGTAGATGTTTTGTTTTGGTGCCATGATTGTTCAGTGTTTTATGCAACTGTCCACATGAAACATTTTTCATAGATGCTGTTGATGTTATTAATCATTTAAATACACACTTTTAGACCGGACAGTTCCCTTCTTTTTTTTTTGCTCTCACTGGTTTTGGGTTGTTACAATTTACAGTATTTCTTCCTATTTTAAATGATATGGTCTTATTTTTGCTGTCAACTCAAACAACAACATCATTTATAATTTAATAAAGTTAATTTACTGTATCTATTAGGCAAATATACACAAAGCTAGAATTTTTCAGTCTGTTCATTCCAACATTTTATTTAGCCCACCCCCTATTTAGCATTTATAAGAAGTATAACATTTAATAAGTGGTTTATAACACACTATCATGGAGTTGTAAGCAAATATAATATCTTTTTAAGTGTTTATTGATGTAGTTAACTTGAACTCCTCCTGTGAAGCATCCATAACTGGATACTGGTATATAAAAAGATAATGGACAGCAATATATTACAATATAAAACATTACATTCATAAACACTTAGAAATGTCCTTAAAGCTGCTTATAACTACATTGTAATGTGTTTTAAAGAATGTATTGCATGTTTATACACTGCTTATAGATGATAAATGGGGGTTAAAGTAAAGTTCTATCCTTTTTTCAATTCAGATATAGTGTTGCTGTTGTAACAAATTACAGGTGTGTCAGTACATATGTTTATATAAAAAGAATAACTCCAGAAGAAAAGAATTAAAAAAGTGCAGCAGTCTGGCTGTAGGTTGATGTCAGAGCCGGTGACTTCATGGTCTCCAGCTCTGCAGCATCCAAGAGGCTGTCAAGGGTGGAGGCGTGGTGGAAAAGGAAAGAAACACTCAGGAAACATGCAGGAGAATTAAGGAGGGGAAACAGACATCATCATCATCATGGGCAATGAATTAGAACATGGTGTCCTTCACCTAAAGAATTACCATCTTGTACAAACATGGAAGCATTAGCAGTTGATTTGTTCATAAGACATTTTTGTTTTTATCATGTCTGTACAACCTCTTATTGGTGGGAGGAAGAGGCTCCACACCAGCAGCAAGAGCAGCCATCAGCAGGGGTGTAGGAGGGGTAAAAGAGGTGGGAAGCTCTCCACCCACCCTATCCCCCTCTTTTACCTTCCTTCCTCTCTCCCCCTCCCACCGTGGCTCACTCCCTCACTCACTCACTCCCTCTCTCACTCACTCACACAACTCTCTCGCTCAGTCTCGGGACTCACTGCGGAATCTGGAAGCGAAGATGCGGGCGGTCGGGGCCGTGGGAGTCGGTGTGCTGTGGGCGCTGCTGGTCGCTCTGGTGCCCGGCGGCGTGTCCGAGCTGGAGACGCGGGTGCAGGAGCCGCTCAAGGCCGAGTCCACCCTGCTGAAGCCAAAGGTTATGATCGTCATTGTGGCTCGTAACGCAGCGCACAGCCTGCCACATTACCTGAACTGCATAGAGAGGCTGGAGTACCCGAAGGAGCGCATAGCGATTTGGTGAGAGACGCACAAACAGTGATGTAAGAGTGGCAGTTTGTGGGATGGAGTGAACTTTTTTTTTTTTTGGCTCTAAACAATGTAATGCAAAGATTTCTGCAAGCATGAGTACTTTCTTTTGAATCATAGCCAGTTTTTAGAGTTATAGCCATCTTTATCCATAGTTTCAAATGTGCCTTTTCAGAGCAGGCTCGCGTCTTTCAGAGTACATACAGTGCATCATGTGCACAGTGATCTGCAGTGGAGCGTGCTGTAATGAAAAGCAGCGTGTGTCCGTGTTAATTATAATAACAGATTGTCAGCATCGGCTCGCAGACCTGTTGCTGCGTTTTACGATGCACTTTACCCCGCGTGTCTGCCGGCATCCAAATTGCACGCTGTGGGAGAAGATGAAAGAGCTTCTGTGCATGTTGGGTTAGGCTTAACCCTTAATCACGGTTCCCTCCGTATGATTCAGCACAAACCTGCGGAAACGGGGCTTTAAAACAGCAGGGCGGGCTGGTAACTCGGGGGCCTCACCCCAGGTAGGGTCCTGAAGTCTGTTTGGTCTCATAGGAGCAGACTGAGATAATACAAAGTTATCAAAGAGGGACCCTGCAGGTGGAGGGATGAAAGGAGACATTGAGTTGGTCTGACAGCAGGACCCGGGAGTGGGAGGGGGGGCTCTGTGTGTGTGTGTGTGTGTGTGTGTGTGTGTGTGTGTGGGTGGGGGGTGTTCTAGGAAGTCATGCGTAAAATATCTGTGTGTGTGTGTGTATGCCTTTGTATGGTCTACATGGGGGTTGTGCAGGCTGGTGGATCAGATAGAAAATCAAACAGAATTTGAGAGATGTCTGACTCGAGGCAGGTTGATTATTAAAGTGAAGAATGTGAGATGGAGGATGTAACAGTCACATGCAGCTCTGTTGGTGGACGTTTGCAATGCTTTTCCCCTCAATGTCCGTCTCCCAGAGTCCCATTCTTGTGTTTTGTTTTCCACCCTTCCCTCGCTGAAAGTCTTGCTTTTGTTTGCAGAGTGACTGTCTGTTTCTAATTCAGATACCTTCACTAAAACACACACATGCACACTGGAGAAACTCATTACACAGAGGGGCCCTTCTCTCTGGAGCAAATTGCCTGAGCTAACATGGCTTTGTGAGTGGTTTAACTAACAGAGGAAGGAAGGGCCCCATCAGTTATGAGTGGTGTCTCTCCACCCTGCATTCAGTGCAGACAGGAAAAAAAAACAGTGTATATTTGAGGCAGATCAGTCCTGTGTGTCACACAAATATGTCTGATGTAACAGCAAAGTGTCACTGACAGAAACATTTATCATGAGAGAATAAGGACACACATGTAAACACACAGCCTCTAACACAGGACTGCTTTATTCAGGCAATTCATTTTTATTTCAGCAGCCACAGCACTGAAATAAAAATATAGTCTTTCCACTTCTGTGGCCTTCTTTACTACACAAGTATTCTCCTATTTAGAGTTTATGACACACCGTGCTTTAAATCCAGTAAGACTAATAGTGAATACATATGAGCCTATTTAGCACATGGCGGAAACTGTGTGTGCAGAATGATGGTTATCCAAGAGGCCATTAAATGATCAGATGAAACTAAGAACTACTGAACAGAGATGCTGTGGTGCTGATTTGTTTCTGTGGCTGTTCTAAATTCGACCAAAAAAGAGAGTGGCAATTGGAAACAGTGGAAATACTTAATACTGTTAATGGGATGGTTTTTCTGTTATAAAAAAGTTAATTGGCTTTTTGTGGCTAAATTGGTTAAGAAAATTACTTTTTACTTAGCATAACTCATGCAGCTCTGTGCCTCTTTGTTTGTCTTTGTCGTCATTATTACTGACCAACATGTAAGCCAAACCACCCAATAAATGCCAAATTGTAATTCAACTCTCACTAAGCATTAATCCACATTATAGCATTTTACTTTGTGTTACAGAGCTCTAAATGACTGAAATATGACAATCAGGAAGACTACAGTTTAAAACCCAAACATTGGGTCTAAAGAGAAGAAGTAAAGGACTTTGACTTAGTACTTCAAGATAATGTAACTTTCCTACTACTGAAAAATTATTTCATGGCATTTTTGTCTTTACTTGACAGTACAGAGTAGTAAGAAGCTTGGGGAAATAAAAAATGGAGAGGGGGATGACGTGAGATGAGGGACCCCAGATGGACTCAAACCAAGGACTTTGAGGTTATATGATACACATCTTCACCCATAAAGCAGCCAAGTTGCTCCACTTTACTACTCTCCACAGCTTGTCTGGATAGATCACGGACAGACTGATGTAAAGAACCCAGGGAACTATCAAGAAGAAGCAGATAATACCAAGAGAGTCTGCGTGAGGCTCTCTAGTTTTTGTGCGGGGACACAATGTTCCTCTCAGAAGTTCCCCGCTGGAGCTTCAGGCTTGATCAGAACAGAGGATTGTTTTTTCTCTTCATCTCCCCTCTACTCATTTCAAACATGCTATCCACAGGAGACAGAGCAAGGAGGAGTAGAGTAGTAGGATATAGAATAAGGGTGGAGATAAATGAGGAGAAACTAGTGTTCTCTTTATTGTGTAGCAGCGGCAGCAGCAGCAGGGCGCCAGCAAATGTTGTTTTTTGTTGCAGTGTTAATTTGTACTGCATCTGTGTGAATGTGCACGTATATGAGACAGGCAGATAAAGAGAGAGAGAGCGTGAGAGTGTAACATAACAGTTGAAACATAAAGAAAGCTTATGGGGATGAACAGTTGGAGGATGTTCTGCAGTTAGAAAAGTTAACTAAGATCTTCTCTGCTCTTGAGTAAATCCAGTGCACAGTACATGGCAGGACAAAAAACTGAAGAGGTCATATTTGACCTTTTTTGTCCTTAAAATATTTACCAAAAATATACATGCAAATTAGAAAGTGTTCTATTGTTTCTTGCTTCATGGTAGAAGGCCGTGTGTTTGCTTTGCAGTATCAGCATAATACTGAGTTTTGCAGACTTCTTTCACTTTATTTGTAATTTCATAGCCATCTGAGCTGATCTGGACAGTCTAGTATATTGCCATTTCATGCGAGAGTCACATTAAGAATCACAAAAAAATGGAGAATCTACATGGGAGCAGCTGCTGTTGAAGCGACATGATGACAACAGTCTTAAAGAGTCTTAAACTGCTTAACAACCCGGCCAGATGACAACATCATGCATGTTTCCAAAAAATTTATAACAGGCTTTGGCTGGTCTGGTCCAGTTTGAGCCTGTTCACAGGATAATCTGCACTCATCCAGGTCAGGTCTCCTCCGTCCTGTTACTTCAGCCCCTAAATCACCCTGACAGTTGGGATGGTCAGTAAAATCTGCCATTAGAAGTTTTGCCTCTGCAAGTGGGCGCAGGTCTTACAGAGAAGTGGCAGAGCGGTGAGAAAGACTCACACTGCTGTTAAAGAATGAAAGAATGCAGGAATTTAGAGAAAGAAGGGGATGGTCGGGCAGAGAGAAGGTGGTCAACAATTCTGGGAAATTACCCAGAGGGCATTTAACAGGTTGGTTAATCCACATTCCCACACTAGCTTGACCGTGTGTACTCCCCTTTTCCCCCCTGTTCTGTTGCTGCTTCTTCTGTCCTAACAGGACAATGGTGAACTGTAAGACACTACAACACGACTCATAATGTATAATCTGGCTGTTTTCAAGCTGAGTAACAGCCCTACTGAGTGTGACTGAGCTTTGGAATAGGACCCAGTAGCTGCTAGTCTGGAAAATATGTGGTAGAAGCAACAGCAGGAAAACACGTCCAACTTATAGATAGAGGAGATATGTATCAGCTCTTGTCACAGTCTTTTGGTGACAGGTGAGATTTACATCTCTGATGTGCAAAAGCCTCTTCCAACCAAGGTCAGCATGAAGCCTCAGGGGTTAGAAATGCCACCTCGCAGCAAGATTGTTCTGGGATTGAACCTGAAACCTCAAAGACATTCACGTCAGATGAATTGGAAAGTTGCCAGTTGGTGAGAATGTTGTTGTGTTCAGAGTGTATGATGCTAGAGCCAGCAGCAGGTTAGCTTAGCTTAGCATAAAGACTGAATATCCAAAGGTAAAGAATCTGCCTACCAGCACCTCTAAAGCTCACTATTAACATGTTATATCTTGTTTATTTAATCCATACAACAACCAAAGTGTAAAATTGTCACGTTGTGGTTTTACAGGGGGTTATGTGCCGGACAGTATCTTGGCCGTGTGCACCTAGAGTCTTGTCATCACCAAGAGGTTGCCAGGCAACTAATCTCAGTGCTAAGACTCCAGTCTTAGTGCTAAGCTAAGCTAACCGTCTCATGGTTGCAGCTTCACACTTGCAATGGACAGATATGAGAGGGGTACGAATCCTTTCATCTAACTCTCTGCAAGAAAGCGTCTTTCCGCACATGGAAGAAGTTTGCCTTGAAGGCTTTCTGTCAGAAAGTCTTTCTGACCAAACTGCGACCGTTTCACAACGTTAACCACAGTTTGGTTAGGTTTAGGCACCAAAACTACTCGGTTAGGTTTAGGAAAAGGTCATGGTTTGGGTTAAAATAATAAATCAACGTTGAACTGTACATACTTTTGGTGCCTAAACCTAACCAAACTGCGACCGTTTCACAACGTTAACCACATGTTAGAAAGGCTTTCTGGCAGAAAGCCTTGAAGGTCAATTTCTTTAACTGCGCTTACGTGACGGGCTACAAACACATGAAATGCATAATACCCGAGGGCGACCGGAAATATGGAGAAAGGGATAGGATGGAAGACATGCAACCAAAGTTACATAGTTTACACAGCCTTAGATCTCATGACTAACTCGACTCCCCATGAGTTAGAGGTTAAGTTGAGAATTCAACAGCTTTTATCTTTTGCCAGATAACAGCTGACTTTTGCACCCGGCCTATAGGAGTTACTGTTTTTAGTAAGCAGCTTCAAGGGAAATCATAGAGGATTTCATAAGCAGTGGACTGTGTGTTTGTCTTAACACCTGAGACACAATGCACAACACAATCCTCTCTAAAGTTTAGGCCAGCCTGCTATTATTATCCCTGACGCTGCTTGTTGCTGGCTGCCTGCTGCTTATTGCCTGCCGGCTGTGTTCATGTGGTGGAGTGATTTCCCAGGTGCTGAGCTAAGGGTTGAGATGATGATTTTTCGAATTGTCAGAGACAGACTGAACCATAAAGAGGATCTCAGCGCACTGACATCATCTGCCATCCCCGCAGGACTGGCTTTCTCGCTTTCATAATGTCATGATGTTTATTTACTCATTTATCATATAACCACTTATTCCATATTTATGACTGTCTTTGTACTTTATACATGGGGGATGGGGATGAATTTGTGGTAAGAATGTTCTACTAGTTAACTTTTAACTACCAACTATATCTATTATTATGCAGCCGCTGGTACAACCACAGTAAATCCCGATGCGCCCCCAGCTATGATGTGACTCTATAAGTTAAGAATTTTCCACAGCTGCCCAAATACGTACATGCTGAATGCCTCCATGACAGATGTGCCATGAATACTGTAGTCCCTGTCAGACACTGAGAGAAGTTTTATGTAATTGTATCCTCTATCTACTATATCATGTCATGAGGACATTGATGTGAGATTATTAGAGACTCCATGCCAGATCCAGCACCACACAAGCATTTGATAGAGATGATTTGCCCCATGTGATATGACGTAACATGACATGAACAATATTTAAGCCATTTTGACAAGTGCACAGAGTTATGCAGCAATAAACGGACCATAAACAATTAGACTTGAAAGTCTTTTTGACTGTATGATTAATGCTGACTGCAGTGTTGGGCTTTCCTATGGCCTGCCAAATTTTACTTTTTAAAAACCCATTGAAACCAGGATATGTCTGTGCCCTAATGGTACACTTCAGTGTTTCATGTTTGGTCACTTGGCCCGGGTGCCCCTCTAGTTTAATCAAGTGCTGCTCTGTTTTGACCTTGGGGTAAAATCCAGACTGACAACAGCACTGAAAAGAAATGCAGTGTTTTCCGGCAAAAAAATTGAACCTGGCTCAACTTATGACTTATGATCAGTGTTGGACAAGTTACTTGGAAAACGTAATAATTTACTCATTACACATTACTCATAGAAAGAAATGTAACCCAGGGTTAAGCTTGTGTTATCTGTACATCTACAGGTGCATTTATTCAGAATTTAAATTGGCTCTTTCACTTCCTGGTGGCTTTTATCCTGTAAATCCAGTGTGCTCTTATTTTGGTGAATCTCAGTGTCCTCTCATGCGCACAGAGCAGCAATTAACCCACCTGTGGAGGTAAAGAGATAAAAACATATCTCTGCACAGACATCAACAGTATCTGAAACAACAGCGCAACATATGCGTGTATCAAGGGGAGCCCCTCCTGCTGAAAATATGTTCACACACACATACTTGTCCCATTTAGTCTCTTGGCCCTGCGTCGCAGAAAGTCTGTAGATGCCACTGAGGGTTCGATCAGGTTTTGTGAAGTCAGTGTTTTTAGCTTTGTTAGCTGTTATTTGCGAAGCAGATCTAGAGTTCCTTATTTTCATTCCCTCTGACTGACAGATATTGAAACAGAGGATGGAAAGAATCCAAGGTTATCAGTTTTGTCATGTTGGATAAGTTGCGCTAGGAGGTTCCCCATGCCAGGTGTATTACCTCAGGCCCCGTTCCTCTGTGAGAGCACTCCAGCGAAGCTCAAATTGTTCCTGGTTTTGTCACGCAGGGAGTCTGGCCATTTTAGGAGAGCAGTTTATCCAAGTGTATGGAATAAATTATCAGGATGAAATAGGCTATTGTGTATTATCTGGTGCAGGCAACATGGGCATTTGTGAATGATTAGCAGCATATGCTTTTGGTGTGCGTCAATATATATTAGATCACAGCATTGGCAATGTTCGGGTGCAAGTACGGGTATAAATGTGCAAGCATGTGTGTCTCTTCTCACATATGTGTTTGATGGGTGTGTGTGTGTGTGTGTGTGTGTTTGAATGCTATTACACACATAATGGCTGTGTGTTTCTGCTTTGCTCGTTTGGCTCAGCCCTGTTTTCCATTCACTTCTCTAATTACCTCATAAGGCCCACAGTGAGCCAGAACTTGCATGTGTAGAGTAAAAGGCCACAGTGATCTCTGGCCTCCCAATCAGTATCACCTGAGGAGTCGTATTCTGCAGTAACATCCAATCCGTGGGAAACTAAAAAAATGTCTTTTAACATCTGCTCAGGTATTTGACATAATCTCCAAAAACGCAGCTCGTAATGACACAACTCTGTGGAGCAGAGGAAGATGCTTGTATCTTCTTTCTTCTTTTCTGGAGCACAACTGATGTCAGACACTCCTCATACCGACTTAGATAGCTACCTATATCCTCACATATTCTGGAACATTTTACAGAACATTTGACATCAAAGCCACCCACTCATTTACAGACATGACTAGTTTAAGATGAGTCTCTAGTTTAAGATGATTTCAAATAAAATAGTCAGAACACATCTGCTCGCCGCGTCGCCACCCTGCTGTGAATCATCGCTTGTCCTGAGTGATGGAACTACATCTGGACAGTGAAGTTGAGTTATTATTTTAACCCAAACCATGATCTTTTCCTAAACCCAACCAAGTAGTTTTGGTTAAAATAAAATAAAAACTTAAGTTTCACATGGGACTGAAATAGCAATCTGCTGGGTGAAAGTCCAGTGTTTGATCCACTCATCCATCCTGACCTCCTCACCACATGGACTTTGTCACTGACGGAAAGCCTTCGAGGCAAACTTTTCCCATGTGCTACACATTAGGCGGTCAAGTGAGTGTTTGCAGCAGCATGACAGTGAATGTGTGATTAACTTGAAATAATCTAGAGTGCCTGTGTTCAACATGCCATGCAGTGCAACGGAGTGGCTCATTGATGTGTTTTTTTCTGTTCTTGTGTGAAGAGCACACTAAGCACGTGGCTTATAGTTGAAATGGGCGTTCCGTCTAACTCGAGATGTTTTGAGTCACGTTTTTTTTCATACCTGCCGGGCATCTGTGGAAATAAATAAACTGCACACCTAATGATGAGGTGTTATTAGTAGAAATTACTATGTGGCCCAATGTCCATTTTCCAAACACAGTGACTTCAGAGTCTAATCTTTGCCAGCCCTTCACTGAGCCTCAACCAGCAAACTCTCTGTAAAGCTGTAGGGATGCAGCTGACGATGTTGTACCTGCCAACAATCCAGCCCTATCCTCTCTGCTCTGTAGCAAGAAGGTATTCATGGGAAAGTTTAATATGTAGACCCGCCATATCTGTTCAATCAAGTGCAGTAAACAAAGAGAATTGATTTTCCAATCCCCGAGTCTTTTTCAAGCTCCCTCTCTCTCCCCAGGAGTGGAAATGGTTGTTCCTGGCTCCGGACTGTGAATTCTTGCTTAGATGCCCCATGTGTTCCAGCACACTTCCAGCAGTATTGTCAGAGCTTGGCAGCACAGCAATGACAGAGTTGGCAAACACTGAAACACAGTGGTATCTTGGTATGAGCCCTCTCATCTGGAGAGGGAGAAAGAGAAAGAGAGAGAGAGGAAGAAACAGGTCCACTGTTCATCAGTCAGGTAAAGTTTTTAGAGCAATGTTTTCAAGAACAGTGGGGTATTCATTAGAAAGACTGGTGCCCGTGTTGTCATAGAGGAAATATAATTTTAGCACCATCTGTCTGTCTGTCTGTCTGTCTGTCTGTCTGTGTGTATCACCAATTTCACTGCTTAACCACCGTGTTCCCTCTCTCTCTCATGCTGTCTCCTAACAGTCAACACTGGGTTTCTTTAATATCTAACAATATATTTTCCTAGTCTTGAATCTGAACACTGAATATTACACTTCAGTGCAAGCCCGCCGGCCTTGGCTACTTTTGTTGACCCTGAGAGTCATGTGGAATTTCAGTCAGCAGCCCCTCTCACAAACCCCTCCCTCCCACTCTTCTTGTCCCTTTCTCCACCCATTGAACCCCTCCTTTTTCTCCTTTGCCCTGCTAGACCATCAAGAGGCCTGCAGCCACGTCAGCCTCCACAGGAGAGACTATAATGCAAAGTCAACACAGACGCACACACACACACACACATGCTAGCATGGTTATTATGTTTTAAAGACATCTATGCTCAGGTCTGAAAGAGGCATTCTTGCTTCTTAATTATATGCAGCACCCAGTCATTATTGGCAGGGATATTAGATAGTTTATTTAATCAACAGTCACCTGACACTGGCCTGCTGGAGCCTTTCAGATCTGTATTTACCTAAAAGGGCCAGTCTCAGAGACAAGCCTCTGTGTTTAAGGCCAGATGTCAGCCTTTCAACACACTCCCTGTTACCTGACACACTACTCCTGCAGTGGATAACCATAATAAGTGGGAGGGAGAGAGCCAGAGAGTGGTGAAGCGGGTTGATAATCACGTTAGGTGATGCAGATGGAGATGTGACCAACAGATTACTTATATTTTACTGCATGATTGCTGCAGTGCAATCTGACCAAACCAAATAGGTTTCAGAGCAATTTTGACACTTTCAGCAAATGTACCAATTTGTGATAATATTATTAATAATATGGCTGTTGCTTTTCATAAAATGCGATACAAGAATGTGTGCTTTTCATAGGATATCATACAAACCAGTATCAGAATTGGCTGAACAAGGTATCATTTGGATTTCTATCTACAAACATGTTTTGTCTTCCAATTTGCTATTATATATGCTCTATAATGTTGACGACAATACTGTTCACTATCTGCTGCAGCACGTATTAAGGACAGGTGTAACATGTGGATGCTTTGAGATGTGCACAAGAGGGACTAGAGATGACAAGAGGCATTGTTGCATGTATGTAGGTGAAAGGACAGATGGTCTAGTGCACTGAGATTAGGCCACGAGGGAAGAAACAAATGGACATCTTATGAAGCGATAGAGAGAGGGAGCGAGGGTGTGATGTGTAGGTGAGGCCTGGGGAAGCATGTGTTGTCCAGATGCTGATCATAAAGACAGAAAAGGGGAGAGGAAGTCTAACCCCAACGCTGCAGGCAGCAGAATAATGAGGCTGCAGCTTACTGTAAACTTCAAAACAGGAATGAGGAGACGCAGCAGAAGGCAAGAAAGAGAGAGATATAGAGGTATGGACGGATGAGGACCCCAGATTAATGTATCTGTGCAGAGATGCATACTGCAGTCACATTGTATCGTCATTTGATATTGTCACAGACATCCACGAAATGTTGCTAGCTGTGTATAGACATGTGCCCATAGTCAGACAGCCAAAATATTCATAATCCTGTAGTTTCAGAGATATCAGCTCGGCACAGTTGAAGTATTTGGCAGAAACTGCGAAGGCTCTTTGACTTGGTGCTGAGGTCACAGTACAGTTCTAGTACAGCTGCAGTGGCTTATCTTGCCTGGAGGTAGAGGGAATTGAGGAGAAGGAGCACATAGTTGCCTCCTGAAGAACATGTCTGAAATAAAAGCACAAAATGAGGTAAATCTAAAGGCGAGGATGACTTGACTCTAGGCTTGTTTTCTTATCTGTGCTTTGCCTGATCAAACGTGTAGTTTGTAGACCCATGAACAAAAACACTCATGAGTTTCACATCTCCAGAAATCATAAGATGTAATGTTGGTAATGAAAAATCACACAGTGTACTCAGAGTCCTGAGTGCTCGGAGGGGCTGGGCAGTGGGAGGGGTGGGCTTGTACTTTCATCATCCTACACAAGTTGTTTATTTATGTTTTAGCCCCAAAAGTCTCATACCCCAGTTAAGGTAACGCTTCCCTTTTATTTGCAAAATCTGCATATTTAATGAAGCAATTGTTCCCACATTTCTTTTTTTAAGCATTCCTAAGAAATGGAGTTTTTTATTTTTTTGTAGACAACCTTCAACCCTTTACCGGCTGACTAACTACCTGGACACAGGAAGCATATGTTCTGCCAAGAAGAGCCTGTAAAAATACTAAAAAAAAAGGACTCTAGTGATATTTATAGGCCTTCTGATTTTGTGAGCCAACGAAAAAACAGCATCATTAGCATTTTAATGTGATATCTGTAAAACAAAGTTAGTCCAAGTTTGGAAGGGTTTTATTAAGCTCTGTGAGGAATTCACCAAAATGTAAATTCTTTATCGATGAGAACGTTTTAGAACAATTCTGCACATTTTCAGTTTATGTTCAGCAGTAAAATAAAGGGACGCAAACACAAATCCTCCTTTATTTTCCTCTCTCTTTCAGCCCCTCTGTCCCCTCTATCCCACACTCCTCCTTGCTGTCTCATGCGCCCATTAACATACACATAGCCTTATATACTGTATACTATATGTTCCCACATAATTCCCAGAAGTTCCCTCCTTTTAAATATCTGCTTGGAGCTGTCTGTCATTGGAAGATGGCATGTAGGAACACATTTATTTCCCCCAGCAATGTGCAGTATGTGCATGTAAATATGTGTGCACATCTACTCATTACCAACAAGTCAGATGTTTCAGTGACAACAGCTAGTCATCATCAACCGACTTCCTCCTTTATGACTCTCATGGGCTCTAATAGACACATGCATGTGCGTGCATACACACGTTTTTACTTTTTACACACATACTCACAACCTTTTACACACACTCAAGCTGATACTGTTAAAATTGTAAACCACCTCGGGTGCAACAGATAAATCACCAGTCACACTACAGTTAAACCAACATTCCCAGGAACGTCCTTATGTTTTGTCACACATCTGCAAGTGTAGACACGCACACACACACACACACACACGCACACTGTGTCTCTTTATGGCTCCTCTCCAGCTGCTGGTTCTGTCTGATGAGCAATTTATCTGTCTGACTGAGGATTATTGAAATTCCAAACGCAAGACAGCTCCACCTCTTTCTGACTAGTCAATGTGTGTCATGCAAGACTGCTGCGCATGTTTATGTGTGATTTCTGCATGTGTTTGTGTAATGATATAAGCATCTGTGTGCATGTCTGTGTGAAAACAGGTGTTTCTGTATTGCTGTTTGTGCTAAATGTGGGTAAATGAGGAGTGTCAACACTGTTATCTTCTATGTTGAGACTGTACTTACTGAAAATACAAGGAGATGGTGGCGCGCGTGTGTGTGTGTGTTTCTATCTCTATCCAACCAGTCTAAAATTAGGTGCGATTTTGGAGAGAGTACAGCAAGGAATATTACAGCAGCAAGCAGTGGAAAACTCCTACTCACTGTGTGTGTGTGTGCGTGTGTGTGTGTGTGTGTGTGTGTGTGTATGCACAGTGCACATTCGAGTACAGGCCTCTGCCTCAAATTCTGTTGACCTTTCCTCTTTAAAGGGCAATTTAAATGCAAGGACAGGTGATTCATTGATTTATCTATTTATTTTTCTGAAACTCAAATGTGAGTGATAGTGAACGAAGGGCTATTTTTCTTACAGTTTTAATTTCTACTGCACAAATGTATATATACACACACACTCTCACCCGCACATACAGTAGTCACAGTGTCTTCTCTTGAGTCAGCTCTGGGAGCTGAAGTGGAAATCTCTGTGAAGAAGCAGCGACGCAGAGTGCAAACCACAGGAGTGACAAACAAGCAGCTGCAACTGCGCTAACTTTTACACTGACATCATTTGCTTACAGCAGGTATGAGTGTGTGTGTGTGTGTGTGTGTGTGTATACTGGTGTTCTGTCCGGCTGTCTCTGCAATATTTCTGTCAAGTTGTTGATGGACGTTCTTGTCCGGCACCCACAGAAAGTATTAGAGAAGTAGCCCATCTCTAGAGATGTGTTTGCATGTGCTTGGTATTACCCAGAGACTTTGTCCGTGCTCCAGCAGTGCAGTTAATTGGGCAGTAAGTAAGCTTTGAAATACTGAGGCTGTCTGTTG
>LKNJ01000438.1:60000-76986 GCA_002120245.1 Maccullochella peelii
TTCAAGGCGTTCAACAGAGAGCCTGTCTGCCTGTCTTGCATTTCTTGTTTTTTAATGCATATTATAGATAAGATAAGATAAGTCAGCACAGCACAATCATCACCAGGAATAATGTAAAAGAGAGGGACAAAATCCACAGCTGTTACTCTTATATTTTAACTTGAGTGTTTATGTTCTCTGAACATCAGGTGTTGGAGCGTGGCCTCCAGAGTGTTCTTGTTTTAGAGGACGACGTGAGGTTTGAGCCCAGGTTTAAACGACGGCTCCAGGCCATAATGGATGACACAGACAAAGCCCAGCTGGACTGGGACCTCATGTAAGAACACCCACCCCATCCACCCACACACACACACACACACACACACACACACTCACACACACTTGTTTCTCCAAATGAATGTGTGTTAAAACTAAAGCTTTTAACACACATTCACACTCTTTCTGCTCTAGCTACGTGGGGCGTAAACGTATGCAGGTGCAGCAGCCGGAGAAGTCTGTGGATGGTGTAAACAACCTGGTTGAGGCCGACTACTCCTACTGGACACTCGGCTACGCACTGTCACAGCAAGGAGCCCGGAAGTTACTGGCAGCCGAACCCTTCACAAGGATGCTGCCTGTCGACGAGTTCCTGCCCGTCATGTTCAACAAACACCCAAAGTCAGTCCTTACTTCAGTTTTCTTTGATTTAAAATGACAGTGCTTACACTTAACGTAACAGGACATGCACATGATATACAAATGCATGGAGTTCTATTCATGGCATGAAAAGCAGAAAACCACAAAGCTACAGAAAGAATTATGTCTGAAAGACCCTTTTTAGACGGTGGGGTTTATGAACAGACAGACAAATATTTACTGAGGACCACAAATGGATGATCGCAGGTGCACTCTTATATGAGAATATATCAGGTAATCCACATTCAGAATAAACATGAAGATGCAAACGTAAAAGCTACATTTAAAGTTCACAGACAGTGAAATTTAGGCATGCATGGATTCTGTGCGTGCACAAAAACAGACTCAAGGGCCATAAACCAGTGCAGAAATACGAAAGGACCTACTGTACAGTAATTATCTATACATAGACACAAACATGCACATTCGGGACAGTGTGTAGTTTTCTAGTTTGTTCTCTGGTGGTAGACCACAAGCTCAGTCCAGTTCAACTCCAAGTTATGTTCCCTATATGTCTCTACGTCTATCCTTTTCCCTCTCTCCTTTCTCCTGATTATGTCAGCTCTTTTTTACTTTTTCTTTCCAACACCCCACCCCCTTTTTCTTCTTCTTCTTCTTCTTCTTCTTCTTCTGTGCTCCCTCACACACAGGGCATGGATTGTTCTTGGGGTTCAGTGGGTACAGTGCCTTGCACAGGACACACAATGCCTGCTTTTCTGTTTCTTTTCTCCTTGGGGATTCCTGCTGTGCCCTGCTCTCCTCCACCTCCTCTCTCCTTCCCATTTTCTACCATTTCATCCTTTACTGTAAGTCAGCCCTGCACCTTTCCTGGCTCTCCTCTCATTCTTCGTTTCTTTTTCTTTCTTTTTTTTTTAAACTTCTTTTACATCCCTTCACTCTCCTCAATAGACTAGACTTTGCACACCTACTCGCTCCCTGTGTCACCCGCTTCTCCTCCCCCTTCCTTCTCTCTCTTTGAGGAATGTGGGCCAGCACGGCTCTTCCTGCTGGTTGGAGAAGGGGACAGGATTCCCATTGATAGAGGCTTGAGCGTGGGGGTGGGGTAGAGATGGACACTGTGTGAGTGTGTGTGTGTTACTATATAAATACATGGAGATGTGTGTCCAGTGTGCAGTGTATAGATTACTAGTGAATACACACGGCGTATGTATTCAACAGTGAGAGTAGGTGAGGTTGTTTAAAAGTGAAAGAAATGGGAAATAAGTGTGGAAAGGTGGCAGGGAAAATATGTCAAATGTGTATATTACGTAATTTAACAACAAGGGATTAAGTACTCTCTTAAATTGTGGATGTTATGTCAGATATGTTGTTTTTTAGGGGGAGGAGGGCTGTATGGTAAGACTGCTGTCTGCTTAAACTCAGTAAAATGCTCCTTTCCCTTTTTCATTATGACAGAAACAGAAGCAAGAGAAATACTTGACAGTAAACCCAGTGATAAAGGCATCATTGCGTGGAAAATGTGCGTGAGTGTGTATTTGTTTGTTGCAGCAGGTCAGCTCCTTTGAGCTCTAATAAAGGTGTAGGGTTTCACTGTCCTCATGGAGTGCTGACAGGCTTTAAACAGGCGATTGGACAGCAGGGAGTTGACCTCTGTGGTGACCTTTGTCTGCACGAGTGTGACTCTGCCTTGCTGACGTGTCACACCCAAACAGCCCTTAATTCCTCCCTCTGGCCCTGCTGCAGGCTGACCATGACGGGCTGATAGTTTTGTTTAAAGTGTGGCACAATGTGATGGTAGTTCACATGACATGAAGATGCTGCTGGGATTAAATGTTTTTCCAATTTTCAGCTCTAATTCTGCTACATTAAGGAAGGAAATAATGTACTTTTTGTTCTATATATTTGTTCTATAAATATACTATACTATATTTATCTGACAGCTATAGGCACTAGTTACTTTTCAACTTAAAATTGTACATATAAAACATATGATCACCATATAAAATATGAAGCATTGTTATAGCTAAAACTACTCAACACTATATAAAATATATAGAAATATATTTCATATAAAAACTGTCCTGCAGTAGAGAAGAGTATCCTGTTCCCCTTTTTGAGATCCTGTAAATTTGCTCTCTGTGGTAAAATTAAAGTACATTGAGTATGGACACCAGAACTTCCAGTTAACAGGAAATGCTGCGTCAGAGGTGCAGCAAAATGCAAAACAGTCATGTTCCCTTTGGTATAAAGCAGTCACAGACAGGGTGAGTTGGTAATCATAACCATGTTGTCAGTATTTTTTTATTGTATTAGGCACTGAAGTAAAAAATGAAGCAATCTCCTTGCTACTATATTGGACTGCCAGTGTGTGAAGCTTCCTTTTCTTCCTGATTAATCCCTCATCATTATAAGTGTAGAAGCAATAGTTTGATGAATCACATCAGTAACTCACACGTATTTAGATTATTGAGTTAGATAATTAGTTCAGGCACTCAGTCAATCAATCTTTGCAGCCAGGTGACATCAGTTACTCACGTATCATGGCAGAGAGCTGAAGCTGCATTTGCATTAGCTAGCTGGCAGCAACTGTTTCATTCGTGTGTCACAATCACAGGCTCATTCACAGCTGACTAGTAGCATCCAATCATATTCATGCTGGTGTATGGCACCATCAAAGCCTGTTCATGATGTAAGTGTGTCATTTATCAAGCAAACATTCACTGTTTCCACTTTCTTAAACGTGCTGATTTCCTCTTTTCTCTCTGTTTTTTATTATTGTAAACTGGATATCTTGGGTTTTATACCATTTTGGATTGCACAAGACATCACCTTGTGCTCTGGGAAATTGTTATAGCCATTTTTCAAACATGTTATGGCTGAAATTATTAATCAAAATATAATCAAGAGGTTGATTGATGAAAATAATCATTACTCGCTGTCATAATCACCATAAAATTACTTCCAGTGTCCATAACATCTCGTATACTTCTTTGTTTCTCTCCCCATCTGTCCCTCATCCTCCTCAGCACCGAGTACATGACTCACTTTGAGCCGCGGGACCTGAAGGCCTTCTCCGTGGAGCCGCTGCTCATCTATCCAACCCACTACACCGGAGAGCCGGGCTACATCAGCGACACGGAGACCTCCACCATCTGGGACGATGAAGCCGTGGCCACAGACTGGGACCGGCAGCACGCCCGCAAGACGGCCCAACAGGGCAGCATCCGCCCTGTGGCACAGAACAGCGTCACTGGAGACTCACCGCCTCCTGCGGCTCGAGCCTCGCGGGACGAACTCTGATACAGAGACCCGGGACTCGGAGAGAAGGACTCGTGCTTACTATGTCGTGTACACACAGTGAATGTCATGTGTACACACACTTGAAAAGACACTTGAACTACAAGCTGACATACTGAACATTCATTCTCACAAACACATACACACACACTGGTGTCCAAATGGATAAAAGCAGAGTTAAGATGTCAGTCTACTCTGTTGCCTGATGAAGAGACACTGAGGAGAGGAAGAAGAGCAGAATCTGGGACGAGGGCCAGCCGGCCTTTGACAAAAGCTTTATTTATTCCCCATGTGCCTCCTCTGGGCATGTGGAGACAGTTATGGCCTGAGAAAACTTAAGCAACACATGGAAGACAGCTAACGTTATTTGCAGGACGTGGAAGACAAAAAAAAACATTCTCACAAATCAATTTGGTTTTTATTGTTTGAGAAAATTATTGTTATTTAAAAAGAACAGATGTGTTTTTTTTAATGGACAGCCGAGGAATAAAGGAATCTTAAAGCTGTCTGATAACAACTCTTCGTGTGAGTGTGAAACTGTGTGCCCTGTGTGTGTGTGTGTGTATACATGGTCATATGAATGTGTTTACAGAACTGAACATGTGTGGGAGGAGGGAGGCTGACATACCCAAGAGTGTCACTGCTTCAGATGATGACACACACACACACACACACACACACACACACACACACACACACACACACTGAGAGTACATCCCTTCTTTGCCAAGCAGCATGGCAGTAATGGATGTTATTAGGCTCAGTGTTTCTGTCATTGCAGATATCTCACTTGCACAGCAGGCTGGTCCTGCTAGTTAGCATTTCAGTGCATCAGTCATACATTTCAATTAGCTTGTAGGATGTATGATGAGACCCCTGCTTACAGAATCTATATGTGTTAAAATATTTTGGAAAAACTGGATTACTGAATAATTCATGTCCTTAACACAGGCTGTTCTTCGTTCGGTTCTGGTGCTGGGCTGAACCAATAAAACATCTCCTCTATTTCTGTGTTTTCACTCACTCTGCTGCATAAACTGACACAGATGTTACCTACTGTATCTTGTTACAGTAATTTGGAGTATTATTGGATTATTGGCATTGCAGAGAGTTTGGAGACAGAAGCAAATGAACAGAAAAGATCCCAGGCCAGATTCAAAACAGCAAAATGACAACAAAAACAACGCACTGCACTCTTTATCTCTGTGGGAATAGAGTAGTAATGTAATGTATATTATTGTTTAATCTGCTGATAAGCAAGCATAAAATTGGTGCCACTGTTCACATGACCTTCTAATATCTCTGATATCTGATTTTCCCTCTTAAGCCTTCTGAAAATAGGCCTCGTGGCATTTTACAAAATGGTGGTAAAACATGAAAGGAGCTGCAACCTCCCAATAAATCCGAGGTTTGAGCCTTTATCATGTAGAGGACTCTCAGTGGGTGTGCGCTGGCTCCCACCGTTCACTGGCTGAGTGAAATTCTGCTCACTGTTTTATAGTTTCTGTCTGCTGTGGGATCTGACAGAGGGAAGGATAGAGAGGGGGGAGGTGGTGGAGGTGGTGGAGGTTGTAAGTCATGTGGTGAGGTAGTGGATGAGAGAGAGAAAGACATGGAGGAAGGGTGAAGAGGATTATTGGGCACAAAGGAAATCTATTTAAATATTAATATCCTGCAGTTGGGTTGAGATGTGAGACAAAACCTGTTCTTATTCCTTTGCTATCAGGGATCCTTCTCATGTGATGCAGATAAAAATGTATAGCACTATTGCTAATCCTGCTTCATACAATACTGATCTGACTACTTAATATTGCTATCATGCCTACACGTTAGTTCCTTTATTAGATGCTTCTTTTGCAGTTTTGTTTTCTCAGGTAATGTCCCTTTTAGATGCTGCACTGCTGGGATGAGGGATTACGCTGCCATCTGCTGGCCATCTGTGGAATGGCAACGGGATTGTACAGCTTTTGCTTCATGAGGCCTGTCAAATAAAACAGCTCATATAACATGATACATGATAGTGTATGTTATGATTTACTGTTGGTCAAAATGAATAATAGTATAGATAATAAAACATTTTACATTACATTCGCATGAAATGGAAATTTGAAGATGAAGAGGTGAAGAGAATCAGCTGTTCAGGAGCGAGCTTGTGCACTTGAACTACAACAAACAGGATTTCAGTGTATTAAATACATGTATTTTCTGTATGCACACACACACACACACACACACTTACACAACTGACTCTTTCTCAGCTCATATACTGTACATACATCCATATAAATACATCATTTGTAAGAACAGAAAACTTAATTTTTTAAATTTCTAATTCTCCTATGTGGCTAATACAGTATGTGTTAAGTTATAGTGGACAAAACTGAGACAGAAGGAAAAATCTGCTTGTGGAAGAGTCTGTACACAACTACTGTGTGGCTGTCACACATCTCTCTTTCTCCCTCCTCCTCCTCCTCCTCCTCCTCCACTTCCTTTTTTTCTGCTGCAGTAAAGAGCGGTACCGTGTTTTATGGAGGGACGCTGCACTCAGGTTAGAAAAATATTGTCATATCTAATACAGAATAATACTTTAGACATCAGACTTTAATGTGCCAAAAAAACAGTTAATTGTATATTGGATTGAGAAATTGTATATTTACTGTAGGTTTGCAACAGGACTGTTAATGATGAAATACTGACCCACAGTATCTTACACTTTATTAATAATAAGCTAGCCTCGGGAGGTGGAGAGGAACACTAACTCTCAATACTTGACTTGCATTCATGTTGTGTGTGTGTGTGTGTGTGTGTGTGTGTGTGTGTGTGTGCTTCCTGTAAGTGTACAGTAAGAGGATAGAAGCAACAGAGCGCGCACACTGTGCGCATCTGAAATATTCATCATTAAGTCTATCCCCTCGCTCTCTGATTGCTCCTTCTCTTCTCTGCTGGCTCCTATCTCACCAGCACACATCAAAATGCTCACACACACACACACACACACAGATATAGACAGATTTCTGACATTTCTGAAGCATGGCGTTTTTTGGTTGTCATGGTTGTTTCCTACCTTCCAGGCAACTCATTTCCATACTGTATGGAAATCAACTTGCAGAAGATTGAACCCTGCTTGAGTTATGGCACCCGTCACACTGAACATCACGTCTGCATTTATTAAGTCAAAGTCATGTCATTGCAGTGCAGACTACAAATCAAACTGCATTAGTGCATTATCAAGCAGCAATAACATAACTTTAACAACTTTAATATCTGGAGATATACCGGTAAATACGAGAGGAACCCCAGATGACTGATTTGTAATACCCGGCCTGCAGGTTCTCAGTTGACCAATCAGTATCAGCAAGGGGCAAAAGACCAGAAAAAGGTTTAAAATCTTAGTTTAATGTTTCATATCAATATCTGGGGCTTGTGATGATACTCTGATTACTCAACCATTTCAAAAAAGGGGAAACGGCCAACATCACTAACAGCAGAAAGGGAGGGAAAACAGTCCAAGGGCTCACTGTCACTCCACTTGTGCAAGGCCGAATGTCTGCTGTGCTGCAGGTTGCTTGCTTCCTCACAGCGAGCGAGACAACTTTACACGTCACCTGGTGGCAGTCCTCTCTGAGCCAGCAGAGCTTTATCACTCTGAAGCAGAACCCTGTGCTTTTGGATCCAGATGGACACAAGAACCCAAATGACAGAACCATCAGAAAGACAGAATGGCTTTGTACTGCTTTCACATCACGGATTCATCCGGTTTCGAAGTTTGTTGGCTTGTGACCACTTACAATGAGGCAATGTCTACTTGAGACTCATCATCACTGGTTGCATATGCCTGTGGGATATGGCCAGGTCAGCTAAAGAATGATATTTCCCCGTTGTCCCAGTATTTTCCATTGTGTTGTGTCCCATGTTCCCCTGTGTCTCCTGTGCTCCCCTGTCTGTGTCTGTGGTGTGGGCGTGGCAATGTCTCTCTGACTCTCCTGGATCCCTGCTGATTATGCACACCTGCTGAACCTGCCAACCAGCTGTCCATCAACTCATCAACCCAGCAGTATTTCAACCCCGGCTCTCCACCTCCGTTTCCCCATTTCCCTACAATAAACCTTCCTTATCTCACCTTACCCCTGTGTCTGTGTTCTGCATTTGGGTCCTGCAAACACCCGTTTTACTTCACATCACAAAAAAAAGTCAAGAATAGAGGAAGATTTATGTGGGATAAAACAAAAATGTTCTGCTTCCCTGACATATTAATCATATTGCAACCTGTTAGGGGGGTCCCAACAACTCCAAGGTTGTGGCAGAGCATGCATGTGCCTACTGTAATTCATTAGCATCTAATATGATGCCCATTATTTTTTGGAATGCTTGTGTACTCGTGAGAAGGCTCTTCATAGCATATCTTAACTGATAATCCTATCAGTCATCATGCAAAGATAGGCTATTAGGGCCTACATGTATGCAGGATTCTTGGTCATCAGAGGAAGCGATGGGTGATTTGTTAGTGTTACTGGCAAGGATTGCAATACTACTTATATAATTTTTAGAATTATTTATACAACAGAGATATCGTTGCGTAAGAGGCTGAAATGAGTCAGTGATGCTGTGCTGAGCAGGGAAGAGGCTGGTGACTAACTGTGATGTTGTAAGGCTGTGTCCTTTTGACAGAATGTCATACATAATCCACACAAGCACATGTGTTTGAAAAGACTTAGTTAAAAAAAACGGGAAGGAAATGGAAAATGAAAATATCGTTCCTATAACACGCACAGTGCCTCTGCCTCCTCCTTCTCCTTTTTTGTTTTTGCTTTTCTTTCTGTGAGTGATCCAGAGAAAGTGTCTGTTGTCTTCTTCTATTCTTCTCCTCACACTGATAATGAGTAACTGAGTAACTCAGTGTCAACATGAGCTCCTCAGACCTCTACTCAGTGAGTGAATAAGTGTGTGTGTGTGTGTGTGTGCACGAGGCAAGGGAGTGTTGTACTGTCAGTGCAGGAAAGGCCCTGGTTGCACTATAGCTGCAATATTCATAGCCAGTGGAAAGACAGATAATGAATCTTAATATACATCGATTAATCATGATGTGATGTGTTTACTTTATGCTAATCCTCATAAAATAATCCCTGAAAAGGATTAAGCAAGAAGAAAAAATGAAGAAATACATTTTTGAGTTCATGGTGTATGTTGTGTTCCCATGTTAAGCAGCAGGGGGCAGTGTGGAGTTGAGAAAATGCGAACTGACACAGAGGCTAAACTACTGTGTGTGTGATGTGTCTGTTTATGAGAAAATGTTCTTATTTGTATAATCTCAGACATTATGGCATTATTTATCACCTGCCTTGTTCTAATTGTTGGTGTGTGTGTTTTCAGTGGTGGAAAATAAGTACATTTACTCTAACACTGTATTTAAGTAGGATTTTAACATACTCTTACTTGTACTTTTCTTGAGTATTACCACTTAATACTACCTTATACTTCTACTATACTTATACTGTACTTTTTACTTGACTGCATTTCTCTGACTTCTTCTTTTCAGATTAAGATTTACATACAGAACATATGACCGGCTTCTAAAATATGATGCATATGATTCATTAATAAAACGAGCCAACAGTATAAAGTTGATTTAGCTCCACTGCATTCAAATGCAACTAACACAATAATGCATCAGTAAAAATGAGCAAATAATATTGTAATACAACACTGACAGTGGCTGATAATACTTATATATATATATATATATATATATATATATGTCTTTTTTCCCTTGTGGTATGGCTACTTTTACTTTAAAAGGGTGTGAATATTACTTCCACCACTGTGTTTTTTAATCTCATGTATCAGCATGAGATTCTGCTCAGTTATACAGTATTTACTATTGTGTATTTGTGTGATACTGTTTGGGATTGTGTGAGGGAGAAAATGAGAGCAAGCGAGAGAGGTTTTGTTTGTATTCACCCAGACTGAGGGGATCTTGAGTGTGTAGTGTGTATTAAAAGTGTGTGTGTGTGTGTGTGTTGTCAGATTTTTGAGAGCTTTGGCTTCCCAGCTGTGTAAACTGGTCCTGGCCACACTGCAACTGTGTCAGCACACTCAGACGGAGGCAGAGAAGAAAAGCAAGAAAAGTGAAAGGTACACTGAGGATTTTACCGAACAATGAAAACAAGTGATAAAACCTATGTGTGGGTGTAGGTGCAGTTAATAGAAAAGAAAAAAAACCAGGTAAAAGAAAGAAATAATGTTGATAACTTGTTTGACAGTTTCTATGTCAATCAATCCCTCATATTTATCACCGTTAAAACTGCTTTGGCAACATGTCAGACATCAGTCCAGTGAAGAGCGCCGAACTGGGCTAAAGTGGAGTGATTGGAGGTTTTTTAGAAAAGGAGCACAGCACTCAACAACAGAGAGAGGAAATGGAAAAATCCATTCAGACAGCACGAAGACAAGGCAGAGTGTTTACTCACTCTTCCTGCCTATTGTGCTTCCATTCATTCCCAGCAGAGTCACTGACTTCAGACACTTTAGCTGAACTTCATTTATCTGGTATGATTAGAGAGGCATTTTAATGTTTGTTAGTTGATCTTAAATCCATGGCCTCCAAGCATGAGTCAGTGACTAAATATAAACATACTTTAGGTGGAGTCTCGTTGCATTTTTGTGTGTTAAGAATCTAAAGGAATTTTGTCATGCTGAGTCAGAGTGAAGGTCTGAATCATGTCCGCGGCGCAGCTCGAGTCTCGGGGGAGGCTACTTGATGCCACAGCAGTGTTTTCTTTTTGGTACTGAGCTGTCAGTGACTGAAAGACGACGCCACTGGTGTGTTTGCCAGTGGAGGAGCAAGTAGTGGAGTAGTGGAAGATCCTTTTAAGTTATAGTACCAATACCAAAATGTAAAAATACTCCATTACATGACTAAAAGTACAGAGGTATTATCAGCAAAATGTACTTCAAGTATTAAAAGTAAATTCTCCAGAAAATCGACCCTGTGACTGATTATATGTAGATATGTATTAGTCCTGGACGAGTTATTTAAATAAAACCATCTGAGAAGTTTAGAGGGGAATCATCACTTTAATGGAACGGCTACTAGACATGTGAAACGTGTCAAGGGGCCCCAACTAAACACTGCATTTCTGTAAGGTGCCACAAGCCAAAAATATTGAGAATGACTAGTTTAATCTTTAACAATGTATTGTATTTTATTAACTTAACATGTGTTTTTTGGGGGGGTAAAATCTTAATCTGAAATGTAACTAGTAGCAATAGATGTATTGGAAGTACAATATTTCCCTCTGAAATGTGGTGGATTACAAGTATAAAGTTTAAAGTAGCATAAAATGGAAATACTCAAGTAAAGTACGTCAACATTTTACTGCTACTGGTGTTGGCATTTGTGTGTGTGTGTGTGTGTGTGTGTGTGTGTGCTGTGTGCGTGTGTGTGTGTGTGTGTGTACTGATCCACATCCCTCTGCCATGGAGAAACTTCACCAGATGTTTGTCTGACACTGGTGTTTTTCCAATGGCTGTTTATTTACCTGAGAAAACAAAGTAGGAAGCAACTTTCTTCACCTTTTGTACAATATTAACTGCTGAATCCACATCTATAGTATGTGTGTGTGTGTGTGTGTGTGTGTGTGTGTGTGTGTGTCGCACTGCCTGGTCCCAGATAATCCTCTTCTCAGCAATGGCAGTGTTTTACACATGACTGGTTCTTATTCCTACCCTGAACTCGATCACACACACACACACACACGCGTGTGTAGACACACACACACACACACACACACACACACACACACACACACACACACACACGCATGCTCTTCATAATTGTTACACATTTCTTATGGTTTGACCTTTGCCCTGCTGTCACAATTGTCACCAAGCTGTACTGTTTAACAGAGAGCTGAATCAGTAAATTTATGAAGCCATTCGCACATTTGAACACATTGAACTTGTTAAGTTTTATACAAAAAATAAGTCTCTGTATCACGTTTTACAAACACAGGATTGCCTAAACTGCTTTTAGTAGCACATTTGAAAAGAAGGCGAGCGGTTGAAATGGCTTTAGGGACAAATTATGGCAAAATCCAGCAATGGCAATGACTCAAAACAATGTGAATAAGATTTGAAATCTGAAGTTTTAATGAGTGCTGTTTGGGATTCAGCAACATGTAAATGAGGCCAAAAGTCCATCTATCATTGAAAATATCTGCTATTGTTAGTGATTCTTAGAACCTCTTCCACAACATCCTCCCCTCTATCTCAGCGTTCCTGTTTTTCTCTCCTTTTCTTCACATTCTTCCACAGTCAAACTCTCTTTAGTCAGTGGGCAGTTTTTTTTAAGGGGGGCAGGGCCGACCAAGTGATAACTCCTCCCCTTCTGGCTGGGATGAATGTAGAGGGCGAGAGAGGGAAGGAGGGAGAAAGAGAGACAATAGACTTTAATCACTCATGTGGTTGAGAGCTTACAAGCCAAGTTCCACGCTCACAGAGAGAGGGGGAAAAAACTTAAGAGGGGAAGAAACTGTATGTGGTGGGGGGAGAAAGGAACGAAACAGGAAAGGAGAAGACTGAGGAGGAGACTTGAGAAGAGAGTTATCATTAGTCATTAGTCTGAGCTGAAGACAAGTCCAGTCTACAACCAGACTGAGGAGAGAGGAGGACATTGCCAAAACATCTGACAATCAAGACCTGAAGGAGTTGATCCTAAATCTAAACTCAAATCCTCTTCTTCTTGACCGTCAACACTTGAAGACCCCCGCTCCAGATTTCTACTGCTTCCACTGAAGAAGTCTCCATCCACTCTGCCGTCCATACTGGAGTATGCCCTGCCTTCCCTGTCACCCCTGCCGCTGATCCAGGCGGTCAGCATGATCTCCCACTACCCTCTGGCCACCCTGCTGCCCTGGCCTGCTGGTCCCCACCACCACTGTCCAGACCTGGACTGCACCTTACTGCTGGAGGGGGAAGGCGGTGTTGCCCTGCAGAGGTACCAGCCTCGCTACCCAGAGAGCAGCCCGCGTCACTGGGTCAGTACATAATAGATTAATTGTGTCTGTCCACCTCCTGCTGTTTGTTGAGATCTGTTTTTTATTTCTGGGAAGCACAGGTACTTCCAGTCTTGCTAAACAATCTGGCAGATGTTGGCCTCCGCATGAATGACCTTCCTGTGCCTTCTGTTGTTTGGAGTGTGTGTGAGGTGTTCCAGTGTTGTTTGGTGTCAAAGGTTTTGATAGATTCAAGGATGTGAATGGGAAGCGAAGTGGAAAGTGTTTGGGGGGGCAGTAAAAGGAGATAAGATGAAAGAATTCACTGAGAAAAGAAGCTCGGAATTATAAACAGTTAAAGATACACAGTGAGGAGCAGATTGGTTTGTGATTCTTCCAAGGTCTGTTTGTTGGATGTTTGTGGTGATTGTGAGAAACAGGGGAGAGTGATAGGAAAGGAAAACTATGGAGAGTGTTGTTGCACGGTCTTATATGTGTGTATGAGAGAGAGATAGGTATTTGTCTACACTAAACTAGACTAAATCACAACAAATCTGTGGCTGTTTTGGACTCAGCAGTTCTGGCCCAGCTGGTGGTCACATGGACAGCTAACTGGTAGTGACACATCTGGCACCCGACGGCCTACACTTCCTAGATAAACCACAAGTGTAATGTACAGTAAATGAGGGTCATTTTGAAACTAAATCAAAAACATTCACAACAATCAGTTTGCTCAACTTAGAGATCAGTCGGTGATTGGTTTGCCATTTCTCAAAATATTGCATTTCAGTTCCTCTGTATGACCTTGACTCAGTGTGATTTTATGCAATAAGTCGACAGCTCATAATGCAATAAAGCAAACTAGACAGTAACCTTTGGTGGCACAGACGAGAGGACAGCTGACCTCTTGTGAAAAGCAGCAATTAGAGAAACTACCGCTTATTGGTCACTGTGTGTGTGTGTGTGTGAGCACGATTTTGCTGAGTTCACAGAAGAGGCATTACTCACTTTACTTCAGAAGCCAAATGCCAAAGTGTCAGCCAAAAGAAGAGCATGACAAAAATGTTGCTTACATTACACTTAATGTCAGCATACGTGTGTTTTGGCTTATTTACCTCTATTTCGTTCGTTTGTGAGGTCGCTCATTCCTCATAACAGCATGATTACCAGAAAAACAAGCTGCAGCTTAGTTGTGGCTAAATGTTTGCATGTGTGCACTTGTGGTATTGAGGCTAAAATGAAAATATTTTTGGTGTTGGCACACTGAGATTTAGTGAGTAGAGAGACTGAGGACAGAAAAAGTGTCCTTGAGCAAGACACTGAACCCCACCTGCTCCAGTACTGCCCATCTGTGACAGTAAAAAGAACATTTTCCAACAGGGATCAATTCAGTACCCCAAAAAACCCATTATAATTACTATGAGAATAACCAGATTTACTGTAATAATTAATCTATGTGAATTTTTGTCCGATAACTGTCATGCTGTGGTGCTTGCATGTATGTTTTGAGTCCAAGTTATTGGGAGATCATCCTCCTCACTGCCTATCTGACATCCTGGCTGACGTGTCCTCCCATCTCACAGCACTGTTTCCGCCAATTGTTTCAAGGGATAAGAAGACTGGAGGTTAGCTTGCAGAGGCTGACACTCTCTCAATGCTGTAGCCAAAGCGAGGCTCAGCTTACATGCATCACACTATGTGTCAGAAACTCGTCCTTCTGATAAGAGGGCTAGAAGGCAATACGGGCGATTATATAGAGGAGAAACTACCTTCAATAAAGTTATGTAAGAATAAACAAAACCATCAGTGGGGTCATCATGGAACTTCAAGTGAAACTACTTGGGTTCTGCCTTTTGCAGCAGCTTCCCAAAACAAGATTTTGTAACAAAAAAAGCACAAAAGAACTCAAAACAAGTAGATTCATTCTTGCGATAAAAAGCAATAATTGCACGACCTCTCCACATGTTATATTGTAGGTCCATCATCTGGTTCTCGCTGACTTGGAAGACTTTACTTTTACTGCTCTCAGGTGTTCCTCACTCTCCTGTCAGTAAACTTTTTCCCTACCTGCACGGGGTTATGAAACCATGCCAGTCATAAAGGCGGTTATTGGACTCATTACCTCGCTGTAATCGCCCTGCTGTGCGCTTACAGACAGCTGTCAGGTCCACAGTTCAGATCAGGGATAAGGGAGGAGTGCTGAGGTGTCAGTCGTTATCAGCAGTCCATTGAGGACAATGAGACACTGAGATTGACATGAAGAGGGTGCAACTGAAATTGATGATAACAAATCCCAAAGAATAAACTTAGATAATGGAAATGCATCCCTTAAATTGAATTATTCATTGTAGTTGTTGGTCGATGTGTCATAACAGAGGAACAACAGAGGACATGACCAGGTTTGAACCCAGTCGCACAGAAGTGAGAGTGACAACTGCACACATCTCAGTGGGTTATCACGGTGCATTTTACTGCTCTAACTGCATTTTAGAAGTCTGCAGTATTCTTTTATACCCTTCTCTCTGTGTCAGTGATAAGGCAATGTAATTAAGCCACTGGCTGATCAATTAGAAACTCCAGCAGAGGGAATATTAGCTGCTACCTCACACCCATTGGCTTATAATAACCAGCAGGGTAGTTCAATAACCTCAGCGGGTCATATGCTGGAAATGCAGAAGTGATTTTCTACAGGGAAAAGAAGGACAAAGGAAGAGGGGGGGTATTTTTGATGATGTCGTGTTTTCCATTGAAAAAAGTAAGAAAGCTGTGTTAGCACTCTTCCTTCCTCTTTCTTGTCTTTTTGAACAGAGAAGTGCACGTTTCAGGCTGATGACGTCTCAGTGTTTCCATTCCTACAGTTTTGATTCCTGCTTGTTTTTTGATGACGGTTGAGTGATTAATTCTGGCAAAGACTAGGTCTTAGTGCGTTTACCAGTAAATGAATACAATACAATAAAATTCTATAATGTCTTTCAACCTTATAACTCCTACAAGTTAGTTTATATATGGCACAGCTGGGGAGCACCATTCAGGGGATATGGAAAGGAATGAATTTATTGATTAACCCAGTAAGCACCGACAATACAGGACACAAGTGGAGGGACAGTAACGTACTTCAGTCCCGTCATTTCTGTTTCTTTTGTCTCAAATTGCACAATTCACAAACTACCAGACTTCTCTTTTCTCTAAAATCCAGGTCCCTGTCCTCCTTTTATTCAGTCCTCCACTTGAGATGGTGTTTACACACTTGGGTGACCCGCAGTGTGTCAAGTTGTCTAGTTGCCTGCAGCTCTGTAGAGGTTCATATTGTGATCTTGGGCCTAATTAGGTTGCATAATAGGACTGGTGTGAAAAGTCAATACTGTGGGCATTGTCCCTGTCACCCGAACGGCCAT
This sequence comes from Maccullochella peelii, assembly GCA_002120245.1. NCBI lineage: Eukaryota > Metazoa > Chordata > Actinopteri > Centrarchiformes > Percichthyidae > Maccullochella > Maccullochella peelii. Next base: position 76,322 of record LKNJ01000438.1, read on the forward strand.
CCCAGCGCAACAACACCACAGGAGCAGCTCGCTCAACTGGGGCAGAAACTCATCACACCGTATGGACATGGGTGTGTGTTTTGTGGCTGTGTGTGTGTGTGTGTGTGTGTGTGTGTTTAGGGCTGTGTTGGTAGGAGGCAGAAGGCAATATGTGCAGCAGCACCGTCCTTGATTTGGTTTGATTTTTATGGTGTGGCAGCTCTGTGCACACACACACACACACACACACACACACACACACACAGTAAATTCTCTATTTCTTTTCCCACTCATTTAGGGTTCGCAGCATTAGCCAGAACACATGACTAGGATCAAGCTGACATTGTGATGTGTGTATTAGCATGTGTGTGTGTGTGTCTGTGTCTGTGAGAGAGAGAAAGAAAGAGTGTATGTGAGTGTGTATGAAGCTGGAGGCTGCTGGTGTCCGCACAACAGCTATTAATATGAGTGGCCAGCACTCACGAATTCTGTATGTCAGCAGATTACTAACTATAATAACTCTACAGGTCAAACACTATGATAAATAAAGAAATACACTCACTTTAGTGCAGGAAATACATAATGTGTTTGATTAAGCAGGATATATTTATACATATATATTATATATATATATAACTATATATATATATATATATATATATATATATATATATATATATATATAT
>LKNJ01000438.1:77028-99856 GCA_002120245.1 Maccullochella peelii
TATATAGAGAGAGAGAGAGAGAGAGATAACTTTATACAGTATTTAATGTGTCCATATTTTTTTTGAGTAAATATCTTATATTTTGTTTGGTGTTATGCAACAACCGTGCTTGTTTTTGTGCTACAGTACAGCTACTGCCTGTTTTCTGCAGCAGCTCCGATGTGTGTTGTTGTGTGCATCATGTACGCAGTTTCATTTCCTACAACGCACATGCTTCACACTTCGATTTAACAGCACTGCAGACGGCAGCATAATACCCCCCAGAATTAGAATCATAAATGAAATGGAAGGAATGTATATGTATGTATATATAAAGTAAAAACTGAAACAGCGCAATGGTTAAATTAAGTGTGATTTTGCACATTCTGATGTGATGAATGAATGAGTCTGCTGTGTTGTTTTCTGGTGTGATTTCGAGTTTTGTCACCAGTGTGTTATCGGCTTCATTGATGTTGTGTGCTGTTTTTGTTGCATATGTGACAACTTTAAGGTAGCATGTATCTGTTGGGCAACAGATGGTCCATCTGTCATTAGCAGGGGGTCAGACAGACAGCCGAGCCAGTCCAGACCGATTCATTCGAGGCTTAGCAGGGCTTAGATCTAGGGGGGTCAGGGTTGGGGCCCCATGAAGAGGGGCTTGTGTGTATATGTGTTTGCTGGGATTTGTCTTATTTATCTTAACTCTTCTAAATGCAGAGACACCTGAAAGTACCTTAACTACCAGCATACCATCTAAATCATCATAGCTCCAGAGAGGATAATCCTTGCTTTAGTGCAAAGGTCCAACTGACTGCATATGGAGAAATAAGTCTGTTCCACAATTTCTGATTGGCCTAAACATCTCTGTACCTAAATATGATTTGGTGGATTTGGTGTTAATGAAACTTTAAGCAGCTTTTCCCAGAAGTATGTCCTTGGTTAGGTCTGCAGCGCTGGACTTTACTGGAAATTAATGATGTCACCCGTACAGAGAGAGAAAGAGGGAGAGCTCAACAACAGCCAGGACAATAGATCTGAGGGGAGCAGAGACATGACATAAGAGAAGAGGGAGAGAGAGAAGAAGAGAGGCAGACAGAGCTTTAATGTGGCTGTCAACAAAGGGTTCAGTTGACCGAAGAAGAGACAGAAACAGAGAGACAGAGAAAAAGAAAATGCAGCTGTGTGTGTTATGAGAGAAGGCCTGGCATGTCCTTATCTTTCTGTGTTTTTGTTATTGCTACTACTAGAGCCACAGACACCCATCTGCTGGTCTGTTGCCTCATTAAATACCTATAAACTCCTGCACTTATCGAGTGCCTTGACACTTCTTCTCTTAAATGACCCATTTAACTTTGACTGATCATTCTTAGGTTTTATTGAGTTATAGCAGATCATCCTGACCCTGCACCATAAATCCAAGCTCATGGGTTTTGTTGCTCTGGCCGGGTCTGTCTAAAACCTCTGCTGACTCTGGATAAACACAGCGGTTTATGAACTCTGCCCTCTACTGGACAGTATGCTTTGGAAACACAAACCCACCAACCACACACAAACTTACAGTGAAACGCTCTGTGTGCGTACCCGTGCATAATACAGGAAGAATTTACAAACAAGAACTTTGTATGAATGTGCTGACACATTTGGTCCAGATATGGTAGCAGGGAACATCCTCTCCTTTTTTTATTTTTACACAATGACTTTCCACTGGAGAGGCTCCACAGCTGATACTCCTCTCACTGGGTGAAATGACGCGTCTCCTCTCCTCTGTTTACTTGTTTCCAGCTGACAAAAAAGCAGAGCGTTCCTTTCCAGTCTGAAATATGAAATCACTCTTTCTCTGGAAGCCAGTGCAAGATGGTCCGGTTGCATCACACTTGTCTTTCAGCCTGTATGGATCCTCTCAGTGTCTGACTGTGCTGTGAACTCTCCCCCTCTGTCTCTCCCGCTCCCTCTCCCACACTCACGGTAGAGATAATGTCCTTTCAAGTTAATCTCAACAGTGTGCACTTTCTCTGATACATGACCTTCTTATCTTGGATGTAAACAGTGAGACACATTACACAAGCTGTTCAAGACCCCCACTCCCGTAACTGTCCTCTTATTTGTCTGTGGTTTGCCCAGTGTTTGTCGGCCTCTCCTGCTCTATCTTCTTGCATTAGGAATCCCCCTCTCCTCTCCTCTCCTCTCCTCTCCATCTACTTATTGGTCTGATTTTATGACCATGCTCCAGGCCAGAGAGGCTCCCCTGCCAGTCAGGTATGAGGACAGCAGGCTTGCCGGAGTCAGGAGGCTGCAGGCAGGAAGTGGGAGATTTCCTGGAATGTGCGTTTTTCCCCACAGTGGTGCAATAACAGTGCGAGCAGCGCTTCTCCTGTTTTTGTCCCCTTTCTGTCTGTACTGTATAGCTCCCTGTTCGGACATTGTGGAACAGAGAGAAGAGCATATTTGGAAAGTTCAATAATGGCAGGAACCCATTATAAACAACTGCTCTGCCCTCGTCAAGGGCTTTCCTAAGTGTAATTGCGTCATTTGTCTTCCAAGAGAAAGGAAAACTTGGTATGAGGATTACATTGCAGGAATACCATGTGCAATATTTGATAGCCTTTCAAAGACAGCAGCATGAGGATGCCATTCACCTCTGTCACATTCTCTTAAACTTTTACATTTCAGGCTACAGGAAATCTGATTCCTAGAGACCTACATTTCAGAGAAAAATATAGTACTTTTTACTTGACAGTTACTGTACTTAACTAGTTCCTTTACAGATTATACAGATACAAGAACTTGGTCTCATTTATGTTATAAATAGACTTGTTGAGAGACTTAGACTTGATGAAACTAGCAGCTTGACTTGCAATTAGCAACATCACGGTGGTGATAAGGCTCCAGGAAGTCACTGCTTCCGGTCAAGAAATAGTCCTGGACATAACCCTGTAAAACCACAGCTTGTCATTTTTACACAGATTAAACAAGTGAAATGTGTTAATTAGTGAGTTTTAGAGGTGCTTATAGGCAGATTTTGTTACCTTTGGACAGAGCAAACTGTTTCCCTCTGTTTCCAGTCTTTATGATAAGCTAAGCTAACCACCTGCTAGCTCTAGTTTCATATTTAGTGTAGGCCTACAGACATGAGAGTAGTATCAATCTTCTCATCTAATTCTTGGCAAGAAAGAGAATAAGTGTATTTCCCAAAATGGAACTTTTTCTTTAACTTGGATTTCCTCTAAAGAACTTAGGACTTGACTTGGATTTGGACCAAAATACCTAAAAACAGCTATTACTGAAATTTTGCCTCCTATGAAAAGGCCTAAATCTTTTCTGATGCATCCCATTAGGATAATAATACTAGTATACTATAATGGACCTGGACCCCAGAGAAAGAGAATACATTTCACATTTTCATCTCAAGTTGAAAGCTGTGGGTACTCGTCTGCTCATCCATCAGACGGAGCAGCAGCAGCTGTCACATTTGCCAGACGTCTTGTTTGTGCTGAGATAGGACATCAGACCCACTGTGAGACCAACACTCCAGTCCCCCCGGGGCTGAGCTGGAGGTCGTGAGGGGTCGCAACCTTCCCACTGCCCCTCTGGGCTTCCCAGAGCCCCAGAGACCCAAGTGGACGCCGGGGCAGCTTGGCCTGGGAACTGGAGCCCGGCCAGATATACAGCCTGATGAAAGTCAGCACGTAGAAACGCTGATAAAACCACACACTGAGAAACACTGAAGGAGACGTACATTGGGCTTCCCTGGCCTTTTAGTGCCCTCCAAGCAAAGCTGGGAGGGAGCAATGATGCCAAAAGTGGGGACCTTGTGTGCGTGGGTGCATCTGTGTGTGTGTGTGTGCCCTGCTTGACACCATGGTGTGTCACAGGCAGTGACGCTGAGTGTGACGTTGGGGTTATGTGTTGGTGTAGGCATATCGCATAGACACACACACATACTCACACACATAATATTGAAAAGGAGGCCACGTCAGGTCTGACAGATCTCTCCCACTGAGCCAGATGACAATAAGCATCATAATGTTAAAACTGTCTCCTGACTCTGAATCAGTAGTTTTTTTGCTTCATCAGCTGACTAAATGGACTAGCAAATGTATGAACCACTGCTTGCTCACATCTGATATATGTTTACGATACAACTTTGTACAAAAACGCTTGATTCATATCTTCCCATTTATTCACACAAGTGGGCTGTTTGAATACGTGTGCAGGCACATCCACACAGTGGAACAGTGTTACCCATTCTCACACTCAGCCTATTCTCCTCTCCTGTCATTGACAATGCACAGTACTGGTGACGGCATCTACGGCCTTCCTTGTATTGTCCCACGCAGGGGCCGTGAGGCTGCAGCTGCTTCACACACAAGGCAGCTATGGACCTACAGTGCATCACTTCATCCACTCATATGAAATCTGTATGTTAATGCTCATGTACATTACAGTAACCTATATGTTACGTCACTGGTGTATTCAAGTAAACAAACAGGTTGGTAAACTACAGGCAGAAAACTAAAGGGTTAAAGGGTAAATGTGTGGGGTAAAAAGACAAAATCTCTGCAGAGATCAATTAGAAAAGACAAAATCAATTTTGATCTTGGTCTGACAATGTTACAGGAGTGCGATGCTAAATCAGTGGAGTACTCTTTTTAAGCATATAGGTTCACATTTCATACTGGTCATGAGGAGATCGACTCTTAACATGACTCCAAGTGAGGACAACATCCACAGTCCTTGTTCTGGGCAAAGTGCAGTTTAAAGTTCAGCTGAAGCTAATATTAGGGTTCAGCAATCTGAGTTAGTCAAAGTGGGCATCTTCTAAAGTTGTTGTCAAGCAAAAATAGCAATATCGCACTGAATAAACTGACTTGATTAGTCTAACTCTGCTGGCTGAAGCCTCCCATAATTTAACATTTTTACACAGAACATGGATTGTAGATTTTTCCTCTGTTAAACAAAATCATGTTATGAAGGAATCTCTTCACCGCCAGTATGGACAATTACAGCGACTAATAACTCTTTCAATGTACATGTGGGTAGGTCTGTTGTTTTAAGGCAGACATGAAAAAATGTGAGCCTATCATTTAAACTAAACTAAAGTAAAATAAAAGAAAATAGTTGGCTAAAGCATACAATTACGACATCAGGGAAGTTTATAACCATTTGCATGGCCTGTTTCAATAAAGCACAGGCACAACTCCCACACAATACAGGAAACACTATTTTATTTTATTTTCTAAAAACATGTTATTTACTCATTATAATGAGCTAAACAAAAGTAATTTAGAAAACAAAAGCAAAAATAAAGAATACGAATAAGAAAAGTGATACAAATATAACAAGACTGCACTGTATACTGTAAATTTATTAGGATTTATGTACATTTAATTTTCAGAAAAACGTTTGTTCTGAAGATGTAAATAAATAAGAGTAAAAGGTTTATGCAGTAAAATTCATTTTATTTTGTAAAATCATTAATCAATCTTTTTTTTAAAATAACACCTTAAAAACAAATGATAAACAAACGTCATGAATGCCGTGAATTTCACAGGAAAGAGATTTATGATTATTGTGCATTGCGCAAATAGAAATCACAAGACTGCGTCTGAGTGCGCACATTGTTGTCAGTCAAATGAAAGTCGGACAGAAAGACAGGAGGAGGAGGAGTTAAAACTGGACTGTTGTGAGTGCAAGTAGGAGGAGTTCGGTCATTCAGTAGAAGAAGGGAGAGCCTGCTGACAGACAGAGGAGTTTGGAGTGTGCGCAGTGACGGAGCAGAACATTTTCAGCGAGAATCTGGGATTTTTCTTTTTTTTTTTTTTAAAAAAGGAGCACATCTTCTTCTTTCCTGGGCGGATTATTCCCGAGCTCTGATGCTGTCCCCGGATCATGAAAGAAACGCTCACCATGAAATTCGCCTGGAAAACTAAAATGGTAAAAACCAAAACAAAAAAACTCTCATGGTTTTCCATCCTGTGCTCTGTTTTTGAGTTTGTGGTTTTGAAGAGGGGGGGAGAGGGGGGGGGTTTGTAGGCTTGGGAAAGTAGCGGATAAAGGGGAAACGAAGAGGAGGAGGCGGAGGGGAACAGGAGGGGGGAACAGTTGAACATTGAGTTTTAATTGTTCTTACTAGGCTTTAAATCCCGTTTAACCTACATTGTTGGTGCGTAAAGATGTCGCGCAAAGTTGGGGGAACGTGGGGAAGGGGGAAGATAAAATTAAAAAAATCCCCTTCCGACTCCGCCAGAATATGAACTCGATCCGCTAGCTTTCCCCCTCCCTGGTGGTGCATATGAAAACTTTTGTCTGGGGGCCCGCAGTGAAACAGAGAGGGAACAATTGGCGAGGCCCCTGTCTCTCCACGGGTCCCAGCTGCGTCCAGGCGAGGAAAACACAAAAGCCAACAGATCAGCGCCAACGATTTAACACAACTGTTGTTGTTGTTGTTGTTGTTATCTTGGAAGTATTGTTTCACACACAGCTGATGGGCTGATAGACTAGCACTATTTGAGCAGAGATAGAGTACTACTATTTGCCCCCCTCCCTCTCTCTGCTCTCCTTAGTGTCCTCCCTGTGCACTTTTTGAGCATCTTCTGTGGAAGGATGGAAGTTAGTGCAGAGAGTAAACAACTCATCTCCTGTTTACACCATACCCAGGGTCATTTGATATACTGTGCTGTTTGTAAACTCATCCCTATCTACCACTTAATGTTTCCTGTGCTGTTCCCGCTGATGAATAGAAATGTCACTGTGACAGACTGTTTGGGTTTCCATGGAACTTTGTCTCACAATGAGCCCTAAACTTGGTGCACAAAGCTAGCACAGCTTATTTTTTTAAAATTTTTTTTTTAAACCCTACACTGAAAAACATCTCCAGCTCTGTGGCTGACAAAAAGCAGGCTGTGTGTGCAGACTGTGAACTCAGCAGCTCGGGCCGGCCAGCGCAGAGACCTCCCGCTATTGTTTTGGGAGTGTGTGGACTGCATGACTCATGCACTGATGTATTTATCTGTCTCTGTGCCAGCCATCCAGCCGGCAGCCAGCAGCAGCTAAAGAGCGAGTGAGAGAGGCAGAGAGACAACTTACTAAGGTTGCTGACCATAAGACAAGATGCTGAACAGGGTAGGGGACGGGCATGTAGACATGTCTCAGACAAATGCAGCTTTGGGTGTGCAACAACACACACATGCTTGCTGGTATCATCTGCCAGAGCCAGTTCAAATCCTTTCTTTCTTTTTTTTTTACTCCTCCTCTCCCTTTCTTTCTCTTTGTGTGTTTTTTGGTTTGGGCTTTCTTTCATCTCGGCATCACATGTCTCTGTTCAAACCCAAACGCGGCCCAGTCTTGGCTGAGTGCCACCGGCCTCCAGGACCGTCCATTCAGCCTGTTAACGGCGACTTTGACCCTTGACTTCTTTTCTGGCAGCCCCTCTGTATGGGGAATAGTGTGGACTTTGCCATTGAGCTGTGTAAATGAAAGTGGGGACAAGTGAGAGTGATCTTGGCCACTGCAGCCTGTGTGTGTGTGAGCACTTGGCCATAATACTGCATGCGTGGTGTTTATATTTGGCCAGTCCCTCTCCCTCTTCGCTGTCTCTGCCTCTGTTTTTGTCTCCGTCTCCATATGTTGATGTCTCAGCATATCCCAGGCTGTGTTTGCGTACACACTCTCTGAGCTGGAGTTTTGTTGCATTTTGATTTCACTCTGCTCCCTCTGTTTGTTTATGCACTCTGCTGTTTGTCTGTGATTTACAACCAGAGACAGACACACAGCATATGCAAGATGAGCACAAATCGCAAGACTTATGAGCTGGTTGTGCTCTCAAGGCACCCATTTGTAATCAAGCTCTCTTGGCTTGTATAATTAGGCTGGCAAACAGACAAAGGCATGTCAACAGAGAGAAAAAGTGATGTAAATGTCTTGTTTTATTATGTAGGGGTCTGTTTGAAAGACTTCATCCATTCTGGCTCTTATCTCCAGCTTTCTGAGCTCCAGGAAAGCAGTCCAGCTCTGACTTCAGCTTCAGAGAGACCGGGACACGGTGAAAGAGATGGATAGGGAATAAAAGAGGGAGTAAAGACAGGGAGGGACGCCTGGCAGGCTGCAGTGGTGGGGGTTGGGGAGTTGGTCATTCTTGATGTTTTACTGCACTTTAGTCCCTCTTTTATTAGTTTGTTTGAGTGCTGTGATTGTGTTTCTGTGTTGTTGTTTTTCTGATTCTTTCTTCTGCTTTTCTCAGTTTCCAAAAAAAGCAAATTCCTATTTTGTTAAACTATTGAAGTGACACTTGTTGTGGAAGTTAGCTCTGCGGCATGCAGCTATTTAGAGGACATTCTTATATCTTTTCTATCCTAAACACAACTCTCCTCTCCTCTCTCCTCGAGGTTTCAAACATTTTCCCTCTCACTCTCTCCTTTCAGAGCTCGGTGCAGGACTGGGGGGAGGAAGTCGAGGAAGGAGCCATCTACAACGTGACACTGAAAAGGGTCCAGATTCAGCAGGCGGCCAACAAGGGAGCAAGATGGCTAGGGGTGAGTGGGCCCGTCTGATGTCTCCCAGTATGACAGAATGGACAGCTGACAAAGCTTTTTCAAAGAAGAGACGAGTCAAGCTCCAAACCCTGATGCCTTTTCCACTCTCTTAACCTTTTGCGGTGCTGATATTTGGATTAGTGGAATACTCTCTGCCTTGGAATTGATCATGTGTAGATGGTTTATAAAAGCAATCCAGTTAGCTGCGTGTAGACCGCTGTGCTGTAAAAACAGAAAACCTAATCTCTATTGTTTAAAGCAGACCATGTCTTTCAATTGTGGGGCGTCTCTCAGCATTGTGCTCCACCAGGGCTGTTGTTTTAACATTTGAGCTATAAATCTCCCAGTTTAGACAACACCTTTTTAGTTGCCTGCTGAAAATCAACAGTTTCACCAGACCTGGACTGTTTAGCTAAAGCATGTGATTTCCTGACTTTCCCGGCTGCCAACAAAACTGCTCACTCCCCTGTACAGCAGAGCTTTATAAAACACTGGTATGACAAAAAAAGGGGGGGGTATTAAAGGCTTTTCCTTGAGTTCTGCATGCGAGGCCTTGCTGTTTCCTCCACTGTGCTGTTTATATCAGCATAATAAGATGTTGTACAGTATATTATTATACTGCACAGAAGGGCCAATTAGGGGCATTATCCTTAAGTTTCTCTTGTGTGTTTTCTCAGTAAGGACTAAAGGAATGCATGAATCCAGCATAACAGAAATTACAAGTCCGATTTATGGGGTTTTCCTTTTGTTTACAGGAAAAAAATCAGGATCTTCTGTTGTTAGTTTGTTGTTTCTTTGTGCCAAGGGGGATGGGGGATTGGCACAAAGAAGAGATAGATAACAGCTCTGAGGCTTTAAAACTGTACTGATGTATTGACAACGACATGAGCTGCCAGCTGTATTCAAGCTAATTTAACCAACATGGGTACTTTATACAGTGTTGTTTATTGAGTCAAATACAATAGAGAGCAGTCCCTATTGAGACCTCAGTATATTTACTATAAACAGCCAATTGCCAGTGAATAACAGCAATTACAATCAGTGGGATTGTAGGCCTACACTGATGTATTGTTTACAGTGTGTGTAGTAGTTTGCAGATTCAGTGTATTTCTAATTCATTGTGAATTGTAAAGTCTAAGCCTGTGTGACTATACATTGGGTCACCTCACAGAGATGAATAAAGGTATTTCTTGGTGTACTGAGTTGTTATCAGAAGGGGAAGGTGGGAGAACTTGGCTCCGCTGCAGTCTTCCTCTCTGTCTGGAGGGACGGTGGAGGAGGGGCCTGCTGTGATTAAAAGCAGATTGGAGCGTTTCCTGCTGTAGCGTGCTAACTTCACCATGGTCTCTTTCTCTCCACGTCTGTGCCACCGCTTCTTCTGCCTGTTGCGCAACCACTCGTTCTATTTCCCTGTAGACACAATAGTCGGACACATCTGGAGAAATCTGAATTAAAAATAGGTCACGATTGTCCTTACCGTTTCCTCCCTCCCTCCATCTTTTTTTTTTTTTGTCTTCTAATCAATTGTTCCACTCCTGTAATTTCACATTTTAAAGCTACTAAAACAACCAAGACAACCAGACACATTAAAAGTATTTTATCTGTGATGACATGCATCCAAAGCCAAACAAAGCTTTGGAAGCACCAGCCAAGTCACTGCAATGCCTAACAGCAACGTAACAATATATGTTTGTATGTGTGTGTTTAGGCAGAGGGCGATCGTCTACCTCCCGGCCACACGGTGAGCCAGATGGAGACCTGCAAAATCCGAAGTATCCGCGCTGGAACACTGGAGCGTCTGGTGGAGACGTTATTGACAGCATTCGGAGACAACGACCTCACCTACACCTCCATCTTCCTGTCCACCTACAGAGCCTTCGCCAGCACACAGACTGTACTGCAGCTGCTGTTAGACAGGTAGGGCTGGAGTGAGCTGCTGCATAAAGCCAAAAGAATGCCTCCACTATATGTTTTAGTGATTTTCAGATTTTTAGTGATTTATTTTCTGTTGCAGGTATGGAAGTATGGAAGAAAACGAGCAAGACACAGGAAGGAGCCAAGGCTCTGAAACCAACGGAGCAGTCAGAAAGTGAGATACATTTTTATATGTTCATCACTATCAGTTCCATATGGACAGCTTTCAATACATAACGTTTTTTGTATCTTTCAGCAATATAGCTGACTTATCACACCTGTACCTCTATCATTGCCAGCTCTCTTAACGCTCTCAAATCGTTCCCTGCTGTCTCCACAGTGCCTTGGCCTCTATCTTGCGTGCCTGGCTGGACCAGTGTCCCGAAGACTTCCAGGAGCCTCCTGACTACCCCTGTCTCCACAGGCTGATGGACTACCTGCGCAGGGCCCTGCCAGGCTCGGAGGCTCTTAGACGGGCAGAGGGTCTACTGGAGCAGCTGCAGAGTCAGGCCGGCATGGACGACACTGATGGTAAGTATCTTTTTTTTAAGCATATAGTTCTTTGTTCTGAACAGTATTATTTATTTTTTTCATATTAAGTAGCAAATCCCCTCTGAGTCAAATCATCCGTGTTTGCCTGCTTTCAGTTGGTTTCCACGGCAACAGTTCTTTCTGCCTTGGGGAGGAGGAGGAAGTGGAGATCGAGGTCCAGGAGGACTTCCTGTCGTTTGAGGCCGACCTGGTGGCTGAGCAGCTGACCTACATGGATGCGGTAAGTGGAGGGAAATGAGGTGGAAACAGGGTGCGTAGGAGGGAAAGTTTACGCAGGTTACATCCCTGCGATGTTTCTCCAATGTCGTCATACTAACATCAGCCTGTTCTTCTGCTCTAGCTGCTGTTTAAAAAGGTTGTACCCCACCACTGCCTGGGCTCTGTCTGGTCCCAGAGGGATAAGAAGCACAACAAGCACAGCGCCCCCACCGTTCGAGCCACCATCACGCAGTTTAATGCTGTGGCGGCCTGTGTGGTCAGCACGGTGTTGAAACACAGACAGATCAGACCACATGTCAGGGCGCGGGTCATCCAGCGTTGGATAGACATCGCTCAGGTTGGCAGAAACGCGCAGACAAACACACACAAATTCACCTATAAACTTACCACAAAAATGGGCCACCTTCTGACTGACCTTGTGTTAATTGTCTCCTAACAGGAGTGTCGAATACGCAAAAACTTCTCGTCTCTGCGGGCCATTGTATCGGCGCTGCAGTCCAACCCACTGTACAGGCTGAAAAGGGCATGGGCCTGTGTGCACAAGTAAGCCTCCAATCTCTCAACTCTGTAGATAATCTCAATGAGTCTTGATAGAAGAATCAGCCATTTGGCAGAATTCAGCAGTATATATTTTAGCTGATATGTTCATTACCATTAGCTAACATGAATCTGTGCTCTACACAGAGACAGCATGCAGACATTTGAGGAACTGTCGGACATTTTCTCTGATCACAACAACTACCTGACCAGCAGAGAGCTCCTCATGAGGGTGAGTTCACACGTCTATTTCATATTTGAGGGATCTGTGAAATTATGAATGAGTCAATTTAGTATCCTCTGTAAAAAAACAAAAACAAAAAAAAAAACTGTTTTAAAGTGCGTAGATGTCACTCTCACAAACGTGAGACTTCCTCTGTAAATCCTGAAAACATTCCTTCGTTCACTGGTTAGAATGTCGAGGACTGAAGCTGTATTTTTTTTTGTTTGTTTGCCCTACAGGAAGGCACTTCAAAGTTTGCCAGTCTGGAGAGTTGTGCCAAGGAGCACCAGAAACGCACCCACAAGAGACTACAGTTGCAGAAGGAAATGGTGAGACAAAGACTGGCTAACTAAGAGCTTCTGCAACAAACGCCAGACAAATGGATCTTTTCTTCAAAGAGAGCTAAAACAGAGCTGTGTAATTTTAAACAACACATTCCTCTAAAGCAATGTACTGTAAAGTGAGTTCTAGCCTCTACAGTATGATGAAGCCACATGCTCAGCTTTGTTTACTCAGTGCACTACGCGCTGTACTTGCATTGAGCCTGTTGTATTTTACGAAACCCACCCTGGCATCTATAAACCACGAGGACCACAGTGTAAATGAGTCTCTGGCTTTATTGTGGCATCCTTGAAGTGTTTATTTAAATTAAGTGTGGTTTCAGAGATATCATAAAGCTGTCTTTCTCCACAGGGAGCGATGCAAGGAACGATACCGTACTTGGGGACTTTTCTGACCGACCTGACCATGTTGGATACGGCCCTGCCTGACCTAGTAGAGGTAAGAAAAAAATCCTTGACACCTGCTGAATGTGTGTGCGTTTCGATATTTGAGCATGTGTCTGTGAGTTTACACAACTCCGCAGATCTGAGAGTCTATCTGTGCAACCGCCGTCAGAAACTGGGGCGTAAGTTTCCATGAGCGCGTGAGGAATTTTGTTGGTCCGTTTTTGGAGTGGTCCACCTAATGCTGTTTGTCTAAGCAGCCACTGGTATGTGGTGTCCAGGGTCTGACAGCGTGCTCTTTGTGTCCTCCGCAGGGTGGTCTGAACAACTTTGAGAAGAGACGCAGGGTGAGTGTAGCTGCAAGCGGCCTCCTCTGACTGATGATTACACCAGGACAATTATCACATGATGAGCTCAGCAGATCTAACGTCAGTAACTTTCTCTCCATCTCTGCAGGAGTTCGAGGTGATCGCTCAGATCAAGCTGCTCCAGTCGGCCTGTAACAGCTACTGTCTGAGTCCAGAGCCGGCTTTCCTCCGCTGGTTTAAGAGCCAGACTCTGCTCAGTGAGGAGGAAAGGTACTGCTGCTTTGCTCAAAATACCTTCTTTCTTGATTGCACCGTTATCCATTAGATAAAAGGTAAATTAGTGCATGGGGTCATGGTCTGCTGGACCTATTGTTAAAAACAAACCCGCAATAGCTTCTTTCTGTCCTTTCTCCTCGCCTCTCCCTGCTGTTCTTCGTGTATTCACTCCCTACTGATCTGTTGTATTGTACTTCTCGTGTCCGCTCTGACTTTCTCTCTTCCTCCTTCTTACTCAGAATTCATGGTTCTCAAAACCAACTGGCACATGATTTGCCAATGTTTTATGATCTTTAAGGTTAATTATCAATGTTCTCTCTTGTAGCTACACCTTGTCCTGTGAGGTTGAAGGTCTTGGTGACAGCAGTCCAACCTCACCCAAACCTCGAAAAAGCATGGTGAAGAGACTCAGCCTGTGAGTACCTGCAGACAATAGATGTTAATATAAACCTAATGGAGGAGGGTCTTGTTTTAAATGTCTGAACTTTACTTTTATTTGGCTGAGACGTGTCACATTAGAGATGTCACACTGTTATATTCAAGCACTGAATTGCTGTGACCTATTTATTTTAATATCTAATAACTGACTTCCTCTACTTTCCAGGCTGTTTCTTGGAACAGACAGTAATGCCGCCAGTTCTCCAGTCAGAGAGACGCCGCGCTCGCCTCCTACTGGCAGCTCAGGGGAGAGCATGGACTCAGTCAGCGTGTCCTCCAGCGACTCCAGCAGCCCGTCAGACAGTGAGGGCCTCACCCCCACTCACACCTCCGACTCCCAGCAGAACAAGGTGGGTTACAACACTAAAGAAAATGTGTCCGTTTTGGTCATACTTGGGGACTGTATGAAAATTACTGGTGTGGGGAGGGGGGCTGAACTTTGTGTTTCACTTTGTTATAAAGTAAGGCCATCTCCAGTGTTATTTATCTATTCTTAGGGCCCTCCCCTTGACTAAAAGGAAAAATTGCAACACCCTTCCCCAAAAGTCTCAAAACAACACTTTTGATTTGGTACAATTCACTTTGCTGTTAAAATTGCACAAAAAATGAAGATGCTGTAGAAGAAGAGTGAAGGTGGGAGATGCTTTAGGCTGGTGGAAAATGACGCACTGTCTCTGCAGGGAAATGTTCAATCATGAATTAGTAAAGATCTGTCTGTTCTGTTTCTCAGGATTGACATATTGATCCTACTAGGTAATCGCTGATTTTGAAAACAAGGCTCTAATGTGTCCAAAACTGACAAAAATGTATTACATGTGTAACACACAAAGGCCATTGATAGAAATATTAAATTTTCTTATTAGGGAGGAATAAAATAAACGCCAACTCTGAGATGAGAGAAGGCTTTCCATTACTATCCCAAAAATCTTGACAACCTTCCCTTCAGCAACAAGAAAAAAAACACATAACACTGCTCTTTTCTGGTCCCCCTCCCCCCTAATAATTGTCTTAAATTGATGTCATTTGAGGTTTATTTGAAAAACAATTCTGTTTATTTTGAGCCTTGCAGGCGTCACTTTGTTCCAGTACTTCCACATCTTGTTAGCCCCCTCGATGATACAGTTATGGTTTTGTGCATCTGTGTGTAACTTCTGGTTATATGTTTCCTCAGCTATCAGAATCCTCCTCTTGTACTTCACTCCACTCCATGGACACCAGCTCGTCGACAGCCAGTGTCTCCATGACTCCTGCATCTCCCTCACTCCCCGGGCCTCCCTGCACCCACAGACGCTCTGTCTCCCTCACACCCATGTCCCCTTGCTCCCCGAGTCAAACCCCAGCTTATAACACCCAAGCCCAGGATGCGTGCATCATAAGAGTCAGTCTGGAGCATGGCAATGGGAATCTCTACAAGAGCATATTGGTAAATAAATATGTGTGCTTGTGTTCCTGTGTGAGTGATATGCTCTCGATTTACATTTTTGCATGATATACGTTGAAGCGTGTATGAGTAATTTTTTGTCTTTTTCCTTAAATAGTTGACCAATCAAGACAAGACTCCAGCTGTAGTTTCTAGAGCCATGGCGAAGCACAACCTGGAGGTGGAGCCAGAGGAGGGATACGAGCTGGTACAAGTCATCTCTGAGGAGAGAGGTAAAAAAACATGGCTCTACTTTTTAAATTAAATTCTTGAGGGTTTTAGGGGATTGTTTTCTGTTCATGTATACCTTTTGCCATTATTCAGAACTACACTTTCTCAACCAGAGGCACCTAGCTAGCTACACGTTGGACTCTTCAAAAAAACTGATGAAACTTGTCTGCCTCAAATGATATCTGTCATAGACAGTATCATTCTAAAGCTTATGGTCAGATATTTAAAGTGAATACAGTAAGCAGAAGCTGCTGCAGCAGTTAGTATTTAGAAACTATGATGAAACAGTCTTTGAATTTGCAATTCAGCATTTTAATTATTGTAATTTTTTCCACTGATCAGCCATTTTCCAAACTTAATGAACCACAGTGACTCATGTATTGCTGACTAAAAGTATAATAGCACTAAGAGCTTAAATCATACTCATAATTTATGCTTTTTCTCTCCCCCTTCATCTTCTTTCAGAACTGGTGATCCCAGACAACGCTAACGTCTTCTACGCCATGAACACCTCAGCTAACTTCGACTTCCTGCTGCGGGTGCGAGGCTCAGCGGGTCGCACAGTCCAGCTGCGAAGCCGGTGTAGCTCTACACTCCCCCGCACCCAGCACCGCTCGAGCCTGTCGCTGAGACTCAGCAAGGTCACGCTGTGACCCCTGAACTGCAGGGACCCAGCGGTTCGCCCTTACGCCACTAATCCAGGACAATACAAAGCATGGACTTGATGCGAACTGTTGGCTTTTAGATGAAGAGGCTGGATGGATAAATGGATGAGAAGCACTGGAGGACTGCTGATGGATCCCAATGAGCTTTCAGACTCTTATCTTGCCAGCGGCGTCTCACTCCGAACTGTGCCATCCCTCCTTGTCCCTTTCAGCCCTTTGCCCAGCCTTAATATGGAACGTGGGTGTGTAGCGTGACTTGCTGTGCCAGTGGGACTTTTGACTAGTGATGCCTGTGACAGAGTGAAACAGCGACCCCAAGTGGCCTCCACTCTTTACGACAACAGGTTTTTGCACATGTTATGGGAGCAGCCAAACTCCTGACCTCCAACAGTATTCTCATATTGAATGAACTTCTGTTTGTCCTGTGACGTCTGTGTAGCTGAATATTTACTTTTCTGGTAATAGAAGTGTGATGAATGCAGAACGATGAGATGGATGGTGGAACAGAAGGAGAAGTGGACTAAGTGTCAAGTCCTGTTGCCTTTATCGATGAATGAATGGACCTCTGACAGTATTCTGAATGATATTGATTAATTGATTGACAGGAGCTGTGATGCCATTATTTTCCGTAGTCGGGCATGTTTAGCTGCCATGTTCGGCTCGTGCACAGTGTGCACTATGTGTGTGTGTTATGCCCCTCTCATATTGTGAGCTGTGTGACGAATGCAGCGTTACGTGCATTCTGATTGGTTCCATTACTTGGTTTTAACAAGTCATTGGCAAACATTGAAATGGCCTTACCTGCCCTGTCTTTAGGGTGTAGATATTAAATGCGTGTTGCTTTCTAATCCAGGAAGACGTTTCCTCACATCCTCGCATTTTCAGACTTGTTTGGAAAAAAAACTAAAGAAGATAATAGATGCACAAGAACAGAGAAGAGGAGGGAACTGACTTCCTGGAATGGAAAACACCATGCAAATTTTCTCAAACTAATGCATACTTGTACCTCTTTGCCCTTCATTATATGAACTATAGAGTTGCACTTGTCAGTTGGTAGGAGATGCCAATGGGATGGGAATACAGAAAAATGAGAAAGCTGCTCTGTAAGTGGTTTTCTCCCTCGTCACTAAATGAAATACTATTTTTGTTTGTAATTGTTGCTTTTTATATGTTTTTGTAACACAATTCAGGCCAGAAAAGTATGGCAGATTGGAGAGTGATGGAGGATTTTTAAAAGTTAACGATTTCAGAGTGTCTTAAAAACACAAAAGCCATTGCCAGATTTTACTGTGATGCATTTGGAAATCTGCACTGAGGGACACCAAACACCTCTTCGCACAGTAAACAGCCACCTGTTTGTCTCATGGGCACACTCCACATTTCCAGCACCATCATAGTTTCACAGCAGCATCATCAACACTTATCACCTGTCACATAACAGCCACACATTTGCAGATAAGCACTCTTTTTTTATTTTATTTTATTCCAGTTATAGTCCATTCCTGCAGATCTTCCAATGTCATGCTATTGTGCCACATTACACACCCCCACTGTTGGACGTGTTGGCCCAGTCATTTATCTCCATGCAGCACTTCACTTTAAAATGTTCTCATTAAATCACCCTCAGTTCCTGTTCTTCACTGCCAAAGACTCTTCCTCTACCTGAATAAATAAATTATTATCATTATTATGATGGTTGTCCTGTGTGTTTTTGATTCCCTCTTATTTTTGTACGAATGCCCTGAAACCACAAGTAACATAATTTCTAACGTCTAATTATCAAAGTTTTGTTAAAACACATCTCTGTTTTATGATGTTCTCTATGGCCATTTTATTTTTTGCTATTTTAAAGCACATCTATCTGACTAAACAAACAACTGTAAACTCTTATTTTTCATTGGCTAGATGCAGGCAGCTCTGCAACTGTCTTTTTACCCTTGTGCTGTGAAAGACAACATGCTCGTGCTGTTAGGATTGACATTATCAATAAAAGGACCAGAGGCTGTTCTGGACAGAGCCCAAGTTATTTTGCTGAGTGGAAGACATTTCTGCTGACTTGAATGCAGCAGTCACGACCTTCCTTTCCTGAAACTGGCTTTGCTGCGCTGGTCAAACGCTTTTCCAGAAATTCAAAGACAGACATTTTTGACATTCACAGGAATTCATTTAAAACATGAAAACAGAGGTAACATAACTTTCTTTTACAAGCCATTGACTTTCACCCTCGTTCAACACAACAAAACACAAATCTAAATGGAAGAAAACAAGTGCATTTTTAAGCCGGTAAACATGGTATTAAAGTATGTATTTTATAAATTTATACATGTCTTAGTTTGTTCATTGTTTCAAGACATACAACCAACAGGTACAAAAACAAGTGCTTGTGTGCACGCAGATCAGGTCAGCTCCATCTACTTTGTGGGGGTGACCAGGGAAGGCTGGGAGACATGGTAACAGCTGAGCACGCTTCAACAGGTGGTCACTCTGCATGAAGGGCAAAGACAGCGCTTTTTTTCCTATGTGACTGCAAATGTGCAATGTGTCAGAGTGAGCAAGCTTCTTCTCACAGCCGT
Organism: Maccullochella peelii; assembly: GCA_002120245.1. Taxonomy (NCBI): domain Eukaryota; kingdom Metazoa; phylum Chordata; class Actinopteri; order Centrarchiformes; family Percichthyidae; genus Maccullochella; species Maccullochella peelii. Next base: position 95,620 of record LKNJ01000438.1, read on the forward strand.
GCGAGCCAGGTACAAATAAATGGCCTCTCACCTCAGGGACAGACAAACAATGTACTATATGACATGTATAATCTGAGGTATTATTTAGATCATATAATATGATGTACTATTCTGTACATTTAATATATATCATGTAGAGTATATACTGTATATAACGCTCTATCTCCGTTATATTCCCTTTGTCCTTGATTCCTGTTCTTGTCCTGTCTTAGGTGTAGTTTGCGGTGAGATTGTGATGTGTGATACATTTTATAAGCTACGTATCTATATATGTTTATCCTTTTGAAAAACCAATAAAAAAAAGAAATAAAATAAAAACACAAAACAAGAATATCAGTTACATATACTGTGTATTGCTACAAGTGGATATGCAATTACATTTGACAGAAGAGGCTCTGTGCTTGAGCGTGCTCCCCAAGTGAATCCAAGCACAAAAAAATAAAACAACGTTAAGGAGGGGAGCGCATTAGAATCCGCCCAAAGAAGACAGCAGATAAACCATCAGTGGGATATACATAATGCACGGGGCAAAAAGATGCTCTGCAAGAAACAAAAGCAAGATATAAACTCTCAACCTCAAATAAATATGCATCACAATACTGAAGAGGGAAATATTCTCTACCACTGAATGTCCCTAACCTATGTGAGGAAGCGTGCATGTTGCATTTCCTTTTGAATGCTGGAGAGACCGTTTTTCCCCGCCACATCCTGCTTTGTGATATCAGCCAGGTAGCCTCTCTGACGGTCTCTGGGCTGCAGATATACTTACATCCAGTACAAATCTGCCTCTGTCTGGGTGGGCTAATGATGCACCGTATTAGTGGATGGTTACTATATGTTATCAGGTCTCAATCAGATGAGCTGGAGAGCAGTTTAAGAGCTAACTTTTGTACTCAGAAAACACAATTTCAGATACATTAAGTGGCTGCTAAACCTACACAAATGTCAGGCGCAGAGTCAAATGAGATATGCAGTGCTGGCCTAATGGTTTACATTCCAGTTTAGCCATCCAAACAGAAGAATGTGTATTATTTCAGCTTTGTTTGAATTTTATAAATCTTAATTTCTTTGTGTGTGTGAGTCTTTGTATGCTCACTAAGGTTTCACCCAGAAACCTTAATCTGATACACTTCGTGTCCATACTTGCACTATTTTCTTAGAGTGTGTCCCTTTGTCTAAACAGTCAGTCTTTCCAGGTTATCTGCAGCCTTGTGTCACAGTCAGGTCGACATGCAAATCAGCAGGACTGTGTTTCCTTTCCTGGCAGCCTTTTGTCTATCCTCATCCAGGCCATTTATACTCGGTGGTTAAACAAAGCCATATCTGCATCTGATGGAAAAACGTAGGCCTGTACGTGTTTCTCTAGCTCTCAAACTGATATACAGTATAGCCGATAATGTTCACCACACTACAATTCTCAAGCTGAGAACATTCAAATGCAGTCTTCTGTTGTCGAGACCCAGCGCATCCACAACCCTTTGATATATGAAAACATAAAAGGGTTTTTGTGCTCTGTGAAAGTCAGTGCACTTGTGTGTGTTTGATGCAGTAGGTCAGGCTGCACTAACCTTGCCTTACACAGAGGGATGTGCCGCTGCAGCTGCTTTTAAGCCGTAAGAGCATTTGAGTGGGACACCAGATTGTTTATGTAGTCCATTGAAAAGAGCTGGCACAAGTGTGCGTGTGCTCAGGGGTAGGAGGGGGAGTGCAGCTTACGATCCATCTGTCCCTGTTTCCCCACAACTGCACATGGTGGCAGACAGTTAGGGGAGGCTGGGACAGACCTGAGTCCTTGTACTGCTTTAATTAAAACACATTATTTGAACCTTTTTTTTTGGCACAGATGATAACAAGCCCATCCCAACACACAACTCTACACAGGAGGAAATAAAAACCACACACCAGGCAATTAAAGACTCATTTACTCATCCGCCAATTATTCAGCTGAGCCTTTCTTGGATCTGTCTCGTGTGGCCCCCTGAGGCCTCGCTACAGGCAGGTCATTATTCACCGAGTGCCAGAGCTGCCATGAGTGGAAAATCAGGGACTGAATGAGACACACGTAACACTGATTTCTGGAGAAAAGGCTCTTCTCTTGGAGATTAGAGCACCTATATTCTATGAAACAACACCTGGATGGAAGAAATTCCTTCAAAAAGAGGGAAAGAGTCATGATATTTATCAATTTCTGATTATGTTTTATTAAGTTCTTATTCAATTTAATTCTCTGAAAAAAAAAAAAAAAAAGAGACAAAATCTTTAAAAACTAAAAATTTGTCAGTATAATAAATGATGGATGTAATGACAAAAGTGATACCTACAGATGTTACACCAGAAATCCAAACATTTGAATAAAAGACAAAAACAAAAGCTTTTCATTTGTCTGCTTGAAGCTCCGCTGTCATTGTTCTTTCATCATCCTACACACTTTTTTTTTTTTAAAGACAAACAAAACTGTGCTTTGCTGTATTACTTAGTTGTACTCCTCCACAAATAATACATTTTAAGAGCTTGAAAAAAAATAAAACACCCACAACTTGGTAATGTATGCTATTAAAACTCTGTTGCTGCATATTCGAAACCAAACATGATATGGTTAAACATAATTATTTAGCAATCTGATAAATTTACATTTACTCTGTATCCAAATGTGCTGTATAGTGGAAAGAGATCCGATCTACATGGATAAATAAAAATGAACAAAAGAACTTAAATTTAAACATGGTTGCTTCATAAACAGCAGGTATACTGGGTAAAGCGCTAAAAATGAATAGTTACACTTTGGTTCATACATACACAAGAAAACCTGAAAATCCTGACTTCACTTAAAAAAAAAAATCAAAAAAAAAAATCTCACTTTCAACTAAAAAGCTTAAAAGGTGAAACACTCAAAGTCTGAGGTTCATGTAAATCAACTCAGTTAGATAAAACACCTCTGTGGCTTGGTGGGTGTTGCACCTTTAAGATGAACGCTTGCACCTCATGTCTGGTTGTAAAACAGACCATTAGCGAGAATACAAAGGAATTTTGTCACAATGGAGTGCGGTGAATCTAAAATAGGCAGTAAAAAGGAAGGGGATTATGATTTACCTTCTGAGTCAGACAGCCAGCTGATATAATCTTACCAGTTCTTTTTGTATACGGATTACAATATTATCACAAGAATGATGGCATTTGCAGCAAAATGGGACAATTTACTGTATGTTGATTAGTGACATTTCCCTAAATAATCAGCGCAAAAAAAATAAAAAAATAAAACCCAACGGTAATACAACATATTTGAGATGGTTTTCAATTGTTACAAAAAAAAAATAAAAATCTCCAGCAGCTAGAAAATGTGCTGTACCACTCTTATACTCAAAATGTAGTAAAATCAATAGCGTTACCAAGACGTTCTGCCTCAAATATGTAGAAATTATTAACTATTAGGTGGGACGTGTCTGCATGGACATACAGACAAATGTTATAGGCAGTTCTTGTAAAGACCGTAAACCTGACAGGAAAGAGACTTATAAAAAAGGGATATTCACTTACACACAGCATATTTGCTGTCTGTTTTTACCTGTAGCATAGAAAAGTAGTGGAATAGTATTGTCATCATGTTGAACTACAAATGTGCCAAAACCTTGTCCACCTGTCTGACCTCTAATGTTTGAGTGTCAGTCCCTCAGAAGAGCTTCGTAGTGTTAAAGCTGTAAAACAAATAAAAGAACCACAGTGCGGCATTATATGGTGACAAAACATCTCTTCCTGTGCTTATCTGTATAAGGGTGGGAATGATGTTCATTAATCAGAATGTGAAGCTCATCAATCATTAAAATGTCAAACATTTCTTTTGTCAACAATCATAAATTACTTGATTCCACAAGTGAAATTTTCATTCACTTCTCAAATTGACAAAATTGCACCTCAAGATGGAGTGTACATGAGTAAGATGGCCGCCAGACAGCATTAAAGAAATAAATACAGGAGAGAAAAAAAAAAGGCTGGAGGTAGGAAACCGAGGCCTGTTTAATTTTAGTGTTGCTTCTCTGTTCCAGACACTGAGGGAAACAGGAACTTCGCTGACAGCTGTGACCTACTGGTGTGAGACACACACAGCAAGGCTGAAACATAGCGGACAGGGCTAACAGACTCTCAGACATGCCACTAAATGAAGGAGCTGGAGGTATTTTCTTTTTGAGGCTCTTGAACTTCTGTCCTTCTTTAACACAGTCAGTCCCACTCTGTTACTGGG
>LKNJ01000438.1:99993-122996 GCA_002120245.1 Maccullochella peelii
AAAAAAAAAAAAAAAAAAAAAAAAAGACCTCACACTGGATGAACATGTTTTCAGAAATCTTTGCTCAAAAGGATCTCAGGAGATTTAGCTAAGTGCATATAAACAAAAAAAAGACACAAACAAATATGGAACACACTGACCCTAATGTCTAAAAGAGGGTTACCTGAGCAAAATGTTCAGTACAGCGGAAAAAAACCCCAAAATAAACATGCAAAATTCAAATTCATCTTCATGTATGTATGTATGTATGTATGTATGTATGTATGTATGTATGTATGTATGTATGTATGTATGTATGGGGATAGGATATTAGAAACACCTTTCAATATAATGCAGTCCAATGCAACACAACCAATCACTACAAAATGAGAATACAGTTAAATCAACCACTCTAAACAGGATTTATTGTAGGGCTTTAAATTGGATTGCATTAGATTATACAGGTGTTACTAATAAAACTCAACGTAGAGAACTACATACACAAACCTGTTTGCTATTGTAATAGGTGATTAGAAAACCAAAATAGTCCTCAACACATGTCAGAAGCACATTAGAGAGAGTCCTCTGAAGTGTTTCCCATGCTTCACCATTATCCATTTAACCTGGGTTAACACACAAACTCCATGAGTAGGCTGGAAAATTGACAGGAATTTTCCATGTGGACCACAACATAATTGACCTACATGATTACTTATCAGTTGGTTGTTCTGTTTGATCTCCTTATCATTTAAAGTATTTTTCCTGTGGACACTGTCCATATTATTGCACAGTATATGAATTAACAGTCTAAAATGCAGTTTGTGACAAAGTCTTTCACGCTCACGCACTTTATGAACACACTTCTTCATGTCGGATCCATCCACGGTCCATTAAAGGGATGTGCCCCAAAAACGAAGCACTGACGGACGGTTTGGATGACTCATTGACACAAAGAGAGATGAAGCTTTAAGTGGGTCGGGAAAAATGGTAATGATGATGTTGATGATGTGGATCGTGGTGGGGATGGTCAGGCGTGCGGCACTGCCAACTCCTGTCCTATGAAGCGGCGCAGGCGCTCCAGATACTGGCTGTACAATTCAATGTCGTTGTGTCCCGCTCCCTCCACCCAGAGGGGCTCCACAGCCTTGGGGCAGCGCTCGAACAGAGCCAGGCCGTGGGAGAAGTCAATCACCTCGTCCTCTGTCCCGTGGATGATGAGCACCGGGGACGTGATTTTGGACACTTTCTCAATGCTAAAAAGGGGAAAAAGGGGGAATGAGAAAAGAAAAGAAGTTAGATTTTTTTACTAAATTGATGATTTACTTATCAATATTAGTTCCCCACCTCTGTAAAAGATCTGGAAACAGATTGCACAGGTCAGGTTAATAGTGATGTGATCATGGTGGCTAAAATACGTTGTTAAAAAGGGAATATCTTAATGGATCGGTGAAGCTTCATTTTTGTCTGGACTGCTCTGCTACAGTACAATCGTTATAGGCTATAAAACATATGTACTGTTTTGAAACTAACATAATATTTTGGTGTTATTATTTTTGTTTAGCAAAAACAGAACAATGTGTACAAGTCCACTGACTGAAAAATAATGGTTTTATTGCCTGGGTGCAGATAAATGATATGTGAAAATTAAGGTTACATCAGTGCTGACCGGCCCATCTCTGTAGCACAGTTTTGACCCTTGTGGACGAACATGAGTCTTGGGATTAGTTTATAGATTTTATGGTTACAAATAAACATATTCATTCCCAAACGAGACATAAAAAACAAAACTTTTGGCTGAATAAATGCAGCCACAGTAAAGGACAGCACACAATGTCCAAAGCTTAAAATTATAAATCACATCATCCCATGGAATAAGGACATATTTTACACAGAAAAGAGTTCACAGATCCACAGAGAGAGAGAGGAGGGATGCCAGCTGCCCACTCTGAGTTTGAACAACAGGCGAACACTGGAGGCTTTCTCAGCTCACTACACACACAGCAAGGCATTCCCTGGTTTCCTACCACCTCTGCTCCTCTCCCACTTGTACCATCTGGGACTAGACTCTGCGTTAATGCTGGCGTTGGCTACTATTGACCTTCGTCAGACTCTAAAACTAAACTGACAACAAGAACAGAAGGGATAGAGCCACACTAATGATAGCACTGCTCTGTGTTGTTCGTACCGCCAAGGGAATTGTTTAGTGGCCAAGGTTTGAAAATAAAAAAAAACACAGTAACAACACATAACAGTGAACAATCGCACACAAATGTGGGGCACCAAATCTCTTCAGAGTAGAGGTTATAACAGAATATGAAGGATTAAAACAATATCTGACAAGTACAGGGCCAAAAACTACTTGTTCACAACCAGCCAACTGTTTTCTGCAATATTACTACTTTGACCATTTTAACGACTTATTAATACCCATTTTGTCCTGTTTTTAAAAAGCATTGAGTGAATCAGAACTCACAGTGCATGCTGCAGATCTCAGTTAACATTGCAAAACTTCTTCTCTGAAATATTACAGTAGGTGGATGGCCTTCTCATGTCTATGAAAATAAAATACAAATGATATCCGCACACTAACCAAGAAAAGACGCTAAAACTAAAATGATAGCATCAAAATGCGACCTGAAAGGACAGGAGCTGTTCTTTCAGTGCAGATGTTTGTTTTGGACAAGAAACACTTTCACAAGTGGCACTTGGGCTCTACTGTTGGCAGATCTGTAATTATGTGGAAACGCCAACTGGCAGCAAAATAGTCCGTGTAACCTATGTGTGCGTATCATGTTTACATGAACACACAGACAGAGGAGAGTATAAAAGACTTCATTGTTGTAGAAAGATTTCTTTGACAAACATTTTATCCCTACAGCCAACGATATCTTTAGAGCCATATATCAAATGTGTCAATTTAATCACACCATGCACTAAAAACCCCCCACACATTTAACTGATCTAATTTTAATTTCTATTAAACAACAAAATATAGGAAAGTGTCAAACACTGTATATTTGAGGCAGATAAAGAGACTGCTTGAAATGGGTAGAGACTTACTTGGGGAAAGCGTCGAAGCAATATGTTTTCTTTGTGTCAGGAAAGGCCACTCTCATGCCAGACGTTAGAGGTGAGTGAAGAACCACAGCAGCACACTCATACCGTGACGCCAGGTCTACAGTGGGTACTGTACCAATGCTCTGTCCATACAGGATAATGTTCTCTGGGCTAATGCCATACCTGGTTAAGACCAAAGACACAGAGAAAGCCCTTATAGTGCAGGAAGTTTAGCCTTGTAGCTTACCAAGTACAGCAGTGACAGATATAAAGTAGCAGATGGACAATATAGACATATGTATTGTTTTTCATGGACTTTGGTCTATGGTTGCTACAATAAATATACAATTACTTTCATTACTGATTAATCCTTTGATTATTTTCAACAAGACAATCGTAGTATTTTGATGGTATAATTTGGAAATGTTTGGTAATTTTACTGAACTGACTAAAGGATAATCAATTTTCTACTATTAACTGACAAATTTGACATGTCTCTAGTCTGTTCAGTTTGGGAGAAAAAAAAAAAAGTTAAATTTAAACTTTTGGTGAAATATAATTTCTTGTAAGGAGGTAGGGTATTGGAAGGTTTTTAATAAATATGCTGAAATTACACAGTGAAGAGTGACAGCTGCTCATGCAAATGTAAATTCACCTCAACCAGCCCTTAGTCAGTGCTCTGTGGTGTCATGTCTTCCCAGGGCTACAGCCGCATTAAGGCAGCTCCGCTTTCACTAATGAGACACTTTATCACACCACAACGTCCTTGAGAGACATCTCCCCCCCAGCCTTCCCGCTCTTCATCCATCCATCTCACTCTTTTGTATTCCCATGGCATCTGTCCCCTCTTTGCTCTACTCTGTTCATCTCACCTCTGTTGCCTTGATTCATATCTTTACTTGACCCTTTTCTACCTGTCTTAATTTTTCACTCCTGTTTGCTTCTTTTTGGTGCAATGCACAGCAGTGGTAGACATTTGAATCCACCCACATTTTTAACATGGGTCGCTTTGCTCCTAATCTAAACTGCGCGTCCTGTCGCGGCACAGCAAGGCACCATATAATAAATCATCCCTTGAAGGACACATATGGGCCAATTATATAACAACATACCGTGTGCGCAAGGCGTGCCAAGCAGCATCTATGTCTGCGTACAGGTTCTTCTCAGTGGGCTTGCCAGTGCTGACACCGTAGCCGGAGTAGTCGTAGGAAAAGATGTTGCAGTTGATGCGAGAGCCAAGGCCGATGTAGAAACTGCTCATCTGGCCCAGGTCGACTGCATTACCGTGGGAGAAGAGCACTGTAAATCTGAAAGGATACACATAGAAAAGACAGATTAGTTGATGGGCCAACAGATAAAGAGACACAAATGTTTCTATCCCTGAAAGAAAGAAACTTCCTTATTTATTACAAATGCCTGTATTTTATTGTAGCTAAACATACAAGCTATATCCTTTACATTTTTTTTTTTTTTTAAATAGTGGTCCTTTTTACAGGATCTAGGATGAACAGAAAACACCACTAGTAAATGAAACAAAAGAAAGTGAACATCTTTAGTTGAGGTTTTGTTCACATGCATATGCCATATCATATGTATAGACTTTGGAAAATCTACTGGACTTCATTTGAAGCAGATAGAGTCTCATGAAGGACTAACAATAACATTAAAATAGACACAAACAAACTGACACAAACCACTTCATCACATCCACGAGTCCAACCTGGAAACTCTACACTGAATCAAACCATAAGCAAACTGTTGTTACGATAAACATAGCGAGGTTACTTGGACTCCGTGCCAATAAGTCTTTGTCTAAAAGGGCTGCATGTTGAAGGATTGGTTTACCACGATGGACGCTTGTCAAATGACTCTTACTTCTAGACATTTTGTACAACCTGAGAAGCAGAGTACCCACTATAAAAGCTGGGTATTCTAACCCTTGCCTTTTATTCATGAATGCATGTTGTGCTCCCTAGAGAAATCTGATACTTTTTCTACACACTGACTGTTTTGAGATCCTCGCGCAGTGGTTTTGTTTATGAACCCATACAGGCCGTGGGGCTTTGCTCTTGGCCCCTCCGCTCAGAATGTGGCATAACAATGACTCTGCCGTATCAGGTCAAGTTTGGAGTCATTCTTGTGTAATACTAGATAGACATAAATAGAAGATACACAGACTGTAACACAATCTTGTCCATGTCTTTTTAATTGATTTGGTAAATTAATCATCAGTAGCGCAGTGCAGCAGGATAAACTGAGGTTAAATACTTTTACATCTCAGCACATAAAATATAACTTCTACTTACTTCTCATAAAACCATCTACTAATCATTCCCTACCAATAAATTCAATGACACAAACCTACAGGAGAGGAAGCCAGATAGCTGAAAATGTTTTGTCTCGGACTCACTGAAAAATGATATCTTGTCACCGAGCGTGCCACTTTTTTATTCCGATTATTATTACGAACCAGAATTACCAAGTGCAGGTGAAACTCAACATTCAAGTTCCTACAAACCTGCAGGACAAAAAAAAAATATTATTATTTTTGAAAAATAAAAGAAACTGTTCAAATAAATGGCAGCAGTGATCCATGGAAAAGCAGGAAGAGAAAACCTTTGAGTCAGCTGAGTCAACAGGGAGACAAGTAAAGGAAGTAGACCTGGATGTGAGTGGAAGAAGACTGACAAGAAAGGAGGAAACGCTTCTAAATAAGTGTAACACACGGTCATAAAATTAATAAGAAAGGTCAAGCAAGCTGTACTCTATAACACACAAACAATCAGTCAATTGGAACCGTTACCACACTGACTCAAAAGGTAGGTAAACCTTTCAAACTATCTACCTGGCATTAGGAACACAGCGAATGTACATGCAGCCAACTCTGTTCCCTCGGCTGGATCGAGTCAGGAACACCTCTGTCGTGTCCAGCTCTCTCGGCGTGTACTGAAACTCCGCTCGCTCTGTCAGGTGGAGCTTCCATCTCCCCTCCACAGCCCCAGCCCCTCCGCTTCCAGCAACTGATGCACCGCTCCGCGCCCGCAGGCTAGATGTCCCCGTTGCCCCTGGCGCAGCAGGGCCTGCCTCTGGGTCTGGAAGAAAGGCGTATGTGGGTTCGGGGGGCAGGAAGGCGAGCTTGGCTGCGATGCGACTGGGGCAGGGCGGGCAGCAGAACAGGCAGCAGAGCTCACTGAGAGAGAGGCCATTCATCCTTCACTGTGCAGAAGGAGGACAAGAGGATCACTGTGCTAATGAATCCACATCATCCCCAGTGTTAACACAATGAGATACTTATTACAATGCAACCTACGAGGCATTCAGTAAAAGTGTGGCAACAATGATGATGAAAATATTTCCACAACAGCTAGTTTGTAACATGTTAAGATTATTAGCATTAGATATGTAGCATGGCATGCACATTGGCTACATCTTGATAACAGGTAATAATATTTCATATTTGCTGGTTAAAGCATCATATATGTGAGGAGTTTCTACCTTTTCTTGTAATCAGAAAATGAATACAATAACCATTATTGCAGTTGTGATGAATCTGCAGATTGCTGTCTTGATTCATTAATTAATCATTTGGTTATAAATACATATATGTCTGAAATTAGTGAAACGTGTGTGCCAGAATTTCCTAAAGCCCAAAGCTTTGTCTTCAGATTGCTTTTTTGTTCAACAAACAGTCTAAGAGCCCAAAACATTTTGTTGACCGTCACATAAGACAAAGAAAAACAGCAAACCATCACTATTGAGAGCCTGGAACCAATTAATGTTTAGCATTTTTGCTAAAAAAAAAAAAAAAGACTATCAATTATCGAAATAGACGCTAATTATTTGTATTTATCAACTAACTCATTAATTGTTTCAGCTCTAAAACTGATTACTTTTTGGGTGTTGGTTAAACTAAATAAGCCATGTTTAGGGCTTCACTTGAGGCCCTGGTAAACCATAATGATTACAGCTCATTACTTAAACATATTTTAGAGCTAATAATTAACAGATAAGCCAATTGTGACAATAATTATTGGGTGGCGCCCCACATGACATCACTCCAAACATACAACACATGTATATGACAACAACAGTAGACCAACCTGTTGAGCTGAAGAGCTTAATCTAAGTGAAAGTCAAGAAGAAGTTGTAAAACAAAGAAGACTTCCTCCACCTCAGCCAACTTCAAACACAGGATACTGTTTGTAAAGTGCCCTGTCAGCAGAAGAAGGAAGTGTTATTTACGAAGTATCTGCTGTGTTTTCCGTGTGGTGCCAAAAGTCCACATCACATCCATTTTGTCCATTTGTTGAGATGCTGACGAGTGACTTCAGTGCCGTTTCCCCAAACTTGCCCTGGATATTTTAGGAAAACGATAACTTTCTTCACTTTTTTTTTTTTTTAAACTTGTGTTGACAGTGTCGAACAAGCAATGCAGCCTCGACCTCAAAGCGACCAAAACAAACTCTGGTCGCTTTTCAATTGCAAAACACGCACAGCGCGGTTCCCTCCTGTACGAATGAGTGCTATATCAAGAATAACGCTAACAAAGTCACATTATACCGGAGAGCGACGCTATTTGTATGCGCGTACCAGCTAACGCTACGCTGGCTTAAGCTAGCAAGAAGACATAAACACGGCCACTCAGTAAAAACAACGCTCATTCGGGGACATCCGACGTAAAATACCGTTAATACACAGTTTCCGACGTGTGTATTTGTCTCCACGAATCCATTCTGGACAGTGCTGGCGTCTCCTGTGACTTTATGGATGGCGTCTTGTCATTTAAATTAATCCATGTACGTGCGGTGTTTTCCTACTTCTCTGCTGTTTCACCGCATCCGGAAGCGACAGCTGACAGGATGTGACGTGAGAAGTTTCCATTGGACAATTAAGGGAAACTTGTTATCAGTGTGGGAGACGGTGTCGTGAAAGATTTTTGAAATTTGAACTTGCACCTTTGAAGAAAAAAAAAGAAGATAAATAGCACAGTATCTCTTGTGACTGAAGTGCTCATGAATCATCAAAAATACTTAGTATTGGTGACTAAAGTGATTAATTAAAGTTGGTATGAACCTATTACAACTATGATAAGATAATACCTGACGGGAATACATGGCCCGCCCCCTCCCATCCAAACACACACGCACACACAGAGGAGTTTTCCTGCGAGTTCCTGAGGAAGAAGCTTTACTGGCACAGGAACCACTTTTATTACAGAGAACTGAAAATGTCAGCCTTTCAGCTTTTCTTTTTTTTTCTCATATGTAGCTCATCCATGACCACAAGAAACAGGCAACCTTGTTACAGGCCCTGCACACCCACACACACAGGTGTTTTTACGTATTTTCAGGTTAAAGGATCGGGTCACCCAAACTACAAGAAAACACATTTTTGCATCTAGCCATGCAGGTAGTTTGAGTTTTAGAGTGAAGGAATCTCCACCCATCAGCCAACTCAAATCTCAAACCTGTGCCTCTACAGACAGGACAACTGAGGCAGGATCTGGAAAGATCATGAGAGTCTTAATGTTACTCTGATGAAGACATACTGTATGTTCAAACGTTAGTTGCTGCATCTTATTAAAAGCTCTTACTATAAGCATGTGCTCCAGATCTTTCCAGATCCTGCCATAGCTTTGGTTTCATTTGCCCAGGTTTGCAGACATCGGTCTTTGAGATTTCTGCCCACAACCCATCACTATGAAGGTGGATTTAATTTGTGGTGCTAAAGACACAAGCCCAGTGGGTGGACCATGGGTGTCCAGGGGCTTTAATTATTGTACCTTGTGTGAAGGAATTAATCACACTTCTGCAGCTAACAATATCAGGGAGAAACTGACATAATTGGGTATACAAAAGGTGTAAACAAAACATGATTTTCCAACAACTTTTGTGACAAACCTGATTTAAATACCTGTGAGCAAATGCCCATACCACCGCTACTCATTACATGTCTTTGTTGTTGACTGACAGTGCTGCACTGCCATACTGATATGATTCTTGCTTGGTGATTTTCAAAGGCTACGATCAACGGATGTATAATTTTCTATTTTTGCCACACTTACACACCGCATTGAATCACTTTCAAGGCCTTATATGGTGAAATGTTTGCAAGATGGCGCAAACAAATTTTTTATACTTATTCCCATGTTCAGTTTTTCCTGATCTTGTGATGTCAAGAAACCATGGTGACATACTTCTGTTTCATGAACAACAGAATACGTGTTTAATTCAGTACAGTTAAGCGGCCTCGTGACAATCCTTCTTACATCATGCATCGCAGCTGAACATTAGCTGCTATTGTGTAGCACCATTTGTGCCTGTAGTGTTTTGCTTTGTATTTGAAAACAATATGCAAGCACAAAGCAGTGGGGCCACAGCATGTATATGTACTGGAGGCACAAAGAAATCATGAATACATACCACTTAATATATAAATTGACATGACTTTTTAAAGAATACAACATTGTTAATTTCCTAGAATAAAATTTTTCTAGAACTGTCTCAATCCTCAACATTAAAATAAATATGCATAAACACAAAAGACAAGTGTAATTTAAAATAAACTTTGTGAATTTATTGTTTTATACTTACTCTTACACATCATACAATCCTAAATCTTTAAAGAAAAACAAAATAAAAAGATATCTGGTGGTGTTTCTGGGGGACTGGAGTGCCAAGGGACAAGAACTACAGCTCTGTGAACATTGTAAATTTCATCTGATGTCCCTCAAGCTCATCTTGAAAGACAGAATGAATCAAGTCGTCATTTGTCTTTACTTCTGCAGTGAAACTGAATTTCAAACAGATTCATCACAACCGACAGGTTTATCATTATCAATCGAAACCCCTGCATGATGACGACATTGACTATGAAAGGTTGTGCTAAAGACAGGACTGAAGACATCAAAACTCTATCAAAGCAACAGAACAGAAGGAAGAAAGATGTATATGTACTGATAATATCTAGATTATTCAGGTATGGTTGCCCTAATTGCTGGTGCCAAGTCCTTCATCACAAACAGTCAAAACGATTTTAGTGATCCAACTGTCCCAAATCACATGTAAGAAAGAAAATACAGTCAATATCAGGGCCAAGTAGTTTGATAAATGACATAACAGAATTACATGAATTATGGTGGTTTACATTCAAACTGCTCATGTACGGGGTGGGGGGTTGATATGAACAGTCAATAGAATGGAGCAAGTGTAAACCATGAAATCCTCACGATTTACATAGCTGAACAATCTTCCCAAGTAAATGACTTTTTCTCTGAAAGGACTTTTAACCTGTAAAAGACAAAAACTGAGCATTTTGTAGACGACAATATTTAGTAATGGTCATCATCCCAGCAGGCAAGCTTGAATATTCTGAATACATAAGATAACACCTCAGGGAACACCAAACTGCAGAGCTGCTCCAACCACAAGTTCCCCTAAATATGACAATTATCCTTGTACAAAATTGTCACTCAAGAATCCCCATAAACTCCTTCTGAATTCAAAATTTCCACTAGTGGTGATTAAATCACAGTCAGGGGCTTTAGATGACCAACGTATCCTAGGTAAACACTAGGACATAAACAGGAATTCTGATGAAGGCCAATTTTCAATTCAAAGAAACTAAACTCAACCAGGTTCAACATGATATTCTGTGTATACAAGGAAAAGTGTCATTCACATCCAACACATTCTGCATTGGCTTATTTTGAAAATGCATACCCTGCAAATTCCTTGCAACGTTTCTACAGCTCCCTCAAATATATTTAATGATCGAGCAACATTTACAAGGAAAAGCTTTTGATAATGAAAAGATAATACCTCAAATGTCCCTCTACATCTCACAGGGGGCCTTTTTAACTTTCAGTAATATCGCTATGCTATGAATAGACTTCAGTAACAGGATAAAAGCATGGGCTGGGATACTGTGTTATTGAGCGAGGTTAATAAAGCTTAAAGGGGCTTGTTAACAATCTGACTAGTATTGTAGAATAGAAGCCTCGTGGCCTGTAGGAGACACTCATGGTAGAGCAAGTTACTGGCTTACATATTTTGAACATTACATGGGCAGATGATGTGGTAAATAACTTGTAAATAAAAGGGGAACAAGATGAATCAGTGCCATTTGTGGCACATTCTTTTTTTGGGGGGGATAATTATGAAAAGCACTTTTATACACATAGTACTATTCTTCACCTTAGTCCCCCACCTTTATTACCTGGCAAAAATCTACATTAAGATTATACTATATGAATAGGAGCCATATGGTATTTACATTTGGAAAAAAATACTGTAGAGTCCTGTTAATTTGAACCTCAGTGTTCCGGCCATGCATTGTGCTACTGCTGTGCGGCTTTTTAAACATACCAGCTTCATTTCAAACTGTGCAGTGCAGTAATATGTTTCACTGCACACATGCAAGTAAGTTTGATCTTCCTAGAAGAAGCTAGCGAGAAGCGGTCTTCGTAGTAAGGACTCGTCTAAATCTGAGCACATTTTAAAAAGCGCAGCACGCAACTCCGTAGCATTGCGACAATCTTAACTTTAGCTGAGCAGAAGGTGTGTCAACGTGGAGAGTAACTGCGAGCCAGGTCAGTTTTCATTCAGCATGTGTCGGTGGTCTGCTGGTGGTTAAGAAACATGGAGCTTCTCTCTGACTCCACAAACAGAAAAGGGCATTCAAGGAGAACATACCGTCTTACTAAAACAGAACGTCTCATCAGTCGAACAAGAAGGACATCTCTTCAGCGAGCCTGCTATTCAGATCAAATATAAACTGCAAATGACCCAGATGCTGAACAAAACTGAGTAGGTGTGGCACATTAGTTTGTGCTCTGCAGTTGACACACTTTGTTGTGCTTTATTTCCTAATCCAAAAACAGTTGACATTTTACTGCACAATTGTAGTTCTAACGGCTTAACTGGACTCTACTCCATCGTGTCAGAGCTTGTGTATTTTTTATTCAATGGTTATATAATCAAGGTGGAATTACTTAAATATAATTGAAAAGGTTAAGTGCAAATCTTAATGATTTGCTGACACATGCTACCAATCCTCCAGCACAGACCAACCAAACGATAAAAAATAAATAGAATGCAATCACACAATTCAAGCTAACTACAATATATTAATATAGATCTTCTGATGTCATACGCTCATTAAAACAGAAAAAAATAAAATAAAAACACAGAATTCAATCACTCAGTTAAGTCAAGGTTCTCAGTTCCCCTACCCTTGCCCTCCCCTACCATCCCCCTCCAATAACTGTTCATGCACCCAATATCAGTATGATAAGTCAATATATCAAAGAGAAACAATTCTGGAAAATGCTGAGACTTGGAGTTCAACGTGTGGTGACCCATAGAGTAAAGAGGTGGGAAGAAAAAAAATGCCAATTTGACAAGAAGTTGACATCATTTTCCATCTGGGAGAAAAAATTATATTCCAAAGCCCTTATAAGGTCTTGCTGATACATGAAATCTCCCAGTTAAGTTTTTATTTGTTTTTTTAAAAACTTGCTAGACCTTAATTGAGCTCTGTATTATTATCCAGGCTGTGACACATTCCTTAACAGCTTAGCCCTGTCTCATTTCAACTACCTTACAGGGACTGTATAAAAATAAACTCACACGATCCCCCAAGTTGAGAAACAAAAAGGGGTAAAATCAAATGCCTTCCCTCCCCACAGCAACACTAATGTCCACCAAGCCCCTACGGCTCTCTCCCCGACTCTCAAGCAAATGTGCACACACACACTTTCATACAAACACACGCACAGAAGCACTCAGGCTCAGCCGCAGTCACTAGTGGAGAGAGAGGGAGATGCTAGTAAGGGAAGCGTCTGGACAGTGGCTGCGACCTCACCACCCCACCCCGCCCGTCTTAGACTACCATGAACAAATGAAGCCATGATATCAGGTGTTTTCATCCAAGTCGCCATTGTTCAAATTCACAAAGTCAGAGACTTCTTTTTGCACTCAGTCCTCATAACTTCTGAATTTTCTCAGCCACCACGATGGGGTTCTCCTTGCGTATGCGGGCAGCAGCTGCACTCCGGTAATCATAGGGACAGTCGTGTTTGTCAGAATAACGGTGAATGGCACAGAACAGGTTGCCGCAGCGACAGTCAAAACCTTCAGTAAAGAGAAGCAAACATGGTCAGTCAAAATTAAAGCTTTATTATAAACATCATTACACATTTAAAGAGTTTGCACACCAAGGCTACATCCACACTACTACGTTTTTGTTTTAAAACGAAAACAATCTCTGTACACACAAGCATTTTATCACTGTTTCAGAAATAATCTCCGTCCATACTACACGCCTGGAAACGCATATCACGGGACCATTCACGTGTACTGGGCATGCACGTGCCGGTGTAAACAGGAAACAGATTGTCTACTCTGCGTTGGTTGTTTAGTTGCAGAAAATACTACGAACAAAGAACAGCATTGGAGAAAAGTAAGAGCAGAGATCTCTCTGCTTGGACCGACGATAAAGTGAAGTCTTAGTCTTAGTCAAGGCTGATGTTGTTTGTTTTCGTCTGGGAAAGGGTCACGTGGCTGATAAGACCCAATCAGGAAGCGAACATGGGTGTCTGCGTCATTGTTTTAGAACGTCTCCATTTTCACCGTCCTCACTAAAACGCAAGTAGAACATCACGTCTCAGTTTTAAAGGGTTATAAAACGCCGGAGTAGTGCGGACGCTAGGTGTAAAGGTTATACGTTTTAAAACAAAAACGTAGTAGTGTAGATGTAGCCTAATTCTTGTATGTTGGACAAGTACTGCTGCTCTGACCTCTATGGGTTGAAAGGTTCACATCTGTTGCTCTTGACCTACACCACGGTCTGGGTATATTTGCTCTATCACTGCTTTTAAACGGGGCATATTTTATATTAGTTAAAATACTGTTCAGCAAAATGCCACTTGAACAGAAACTAAAAACAGGGCATGAATAAAGGTCTGCAACTCAGCCCGAGTTCAAGTAGGCCCTGAGGTTACTGCCATTATCAGGCTGCATTCTCATATTCATGCTGAGGATTTTGGTCAGGGTCAGGCCTAAAATACAAAATATTACTTTTCAACATTAAATGGCGACAGGAGCCTCTTTTGATGTAATCCAGTTTGGCAAAAAGCTGGAGGCCAGCAGTACACTGTGAAATGCCTGGGACTGTGAAATTCATCACTAACCTGCAGTATGTTGCTCTCTGTACCAAAGTGTTTGGTTGTGGAGAAAAAAAACATTACACAAACCATAGACTGGGAGTTGGGTTTTAGATATGTGGGTGACATTTGATCTTAATGAGCACTCTAAACTGGCTGCAGATAATGACATATTTCAAAATGTAGGAATAAGCGAATGTAAAGAAGCTAGAACAAGAGTAATATGTCTCTTGGTTTTGGTAAAATTCTGACAGCAGGTTTTTCGCTCCAGTGGCAGACAGCTGAGGGAGCTGTTGGTTTGAGTATTGGGGTATTCACATAAGTCTATGTGTGATCAGATGAAGGCCCTTTAGAGTCATTTTTTAGGATTTTTAGGTAAAAGAAACAAGACTAAATTACCATGTGGGAGTCAAAGCTTAAAAAGGCTATATTTCAAAAACTCTCCAACTGTTATATACTGTTATACTGCACATAATTCTTATGCAAGTGCCATTCATTGTGTTTGTAAATGGTGTCAGACACTGAATGTCAATAGAAATCAACAAGGTGCCTTTGGTCAAGCCTTGGGGAACACCACAACTGAGATGTGAACAAAGATCTGACTCAAAAAAGAATAATAATAAAAGAGCATTATAAGTGAGCCTGACCCAATGTGACTGAGCAGAAAGCTTCTAATCAGTGGCATCAAAATCAGAAGTAAGTATATCTCAGTAGCCCAAGAATATCATCTCTTTCCAGACACATTGCCTTCTAACATTTAAAAGGGCCGTGTTCACAAACTGTCACCTCCTTGGTTGACTGCTTTTTTTTTTTTACAAGATTTTCATTTTGATAGGGTGATTCTTGCTTCAGATTTACAAAAGGGACTTCTGGCACTGCTGCGAATTTGAAAATGGGCCACATTGTGACACTGATTGTGAAATTCCCATCCAACATTTGGACACTATGCGCCGTAAAACTGGTAAGACAAAGGTAATGAGGTGACAAGGTATCAATGACATGCAAATGGTGCAATGAGTTCATCGAAAACTACACACTGCTTGTGTGTTAAACAAACTGTTCTGAAATTCAAACTCTGCCAGGTAGTGACTGTGAGGTAAGTGGAGAAACCCAGCAAAGCAGGTTGATGACACATAAACCTTTGAACCATGTCAGTAATTAAGAAGTCTACTCAGTATGTATGTGTGCAAAATTCTTCTCTTCCTTACCAGTAAGGCCCACTTTCTTCCGGCAAGAAAAGCAGCGGTTCTTTTTCTTGTTTTTATCAGGAGTTTGGTCATTATCAGACAACGCCTGTGCTGCCTCCCCCACTGGCTCTGGTTAAAAAAACCCAAAAAAACCCCAAAACCAACCAACAAGCACAATGGTCACAAACCAATTCATCCACTTCTTGTGCAAATATATGCTTTGTTTAGAAAGGATAACTATATGTTTAACACTAACAGGTAAAATACTTCATCTTAACATCTTAAATTCATGCTTATGGGAGAGGGTTGCAAGTGCATACCACGGTTTACCTGTTTATTCATACCCTGCTCCTTAATAAGTAGTGCCCTCCATAGCTGTGAGTGTGACTCACTTTATTTGGATAGAGGGTAGGGATGGATTTGGGAAAGGACCAGTTTTCTGTGATGTTTACCTGTATTGTTGGAAGTACCCTCCTCTTCTCCCTCCTCAGCCTCCGCTCGATCAGAGTCTACAGCTGCTGAATCCTGGGAGATGCTCATAGCTGTCATCTGTTGAGTTACTGGACTGGGAGAGCTGGGACTGACACCACAACACCAACAACAAAATAAAAAGATTTTTTTAGAGCATCCAGGAAGTATTTTCTCATTCAACAATGAAATTAAGATTGACAACTAATTAATTTTGTAGTAAATGTATGGCAGAGAGATTTGTGTATATTTTGTTAGACTGCAAAAGTTAGCCAACCTAGATGCTCTTGTTGCCATCCAGAATGACTTTTAAAAAGGTATCTATGTGAAAAAGGAGTGAACACAATCCAAACAATAAAGTAGGTTTTTCCAACCAAATAAACACCACAAATAACACAATTTTTTTGCTATTTTGATTTTTTTCCTCCCTTGTTTGATTTGGCTGCCTACATTTCCCAACGTTTTGTTTGGTGACAGACTACTAATTTCTTGGATCTGTTTCAGCACACTCCCTGTAAACTACTTTGAGAAATGCCTTTGGAGGAGCTATTACAATCAACTTGACAAGACAGAAGCAACTGCAAACAGGCAGGGCCTACAGAAAACGGGACAGCGCATACATACAGTACACAGCACATTTATCCATGATTAGACCATGCAGACAGATCAGGCAAAAATCCCTTCTGATAATGCCAAAAGATCACACTGGGAACAAATGACTGTTTGGACTTCTCTGTGGACATTCTGGGAAGAATAAACCCATTACTGGAACAACATCTTTAATAACTGGGTTCATAATAATGTGTGTAATCTGTGTTTTCCAGGAAACTCAGAAATGTAAGCATGGGTGTTATACTACAGAACAATTACTGCTCAAATATTACATCCTCTAGTGTACTATCTGATTTTCTTTCTTTAATATCTACCCTGGTCTATTGTCCCTCTTTGTTTGGTTTCTTTCCAGCAAATGACAGTTACATCTATAAAGAAAGAAAGAAAATCCAGCACATATTATAACACAAAAATCTTTTTTAACAGTTAAAACAGCCTCATAGAATTCCAAGACATCATCGTCTTCAAATACTTTTCTCACCCATCACATAATACATTTTACAATTCAAAGAGAATTATTTATTGGCATGTCTAAAGCAAACCCTTACAAAATGCTTAATTACAACAAATGAACTAGGCCTGCAATAATTATTCAACATTATGCAGCAGTTTTAAGAACAGGCCCTCAAGCAAGCTTTTAATACTACATAACATTACTCTTCAGCTCTTTCTTTCAGTGTCAACTTTAAGCAAGAGAGCTATATGATAGTGTTAATTCTGCCTTTACTAACCATTAGAAAAAAAGTGCTTATACTTAATAATATAATAATAATAAACTTTATTTATATAGCACCTTTCAAAACAAAGTTACAAAGTGCTTCACAAATAAGACAGCATAATACACCATAACAGAAGAAACTCAAAAAGAGAAAGAAATAAGAGAGACAAAATAAGAACAAAACAAAACAATAGTTAACGGGAAAAAAGCAAGTTCATAAAAATGTGTTTTCAATAGTGATTTAAAAGAAGTCACTGTGGCTGCGAGACAGATTTCAACAGGAAGACTGTTTAGTTTTAAGTCTTGATCGTGAAACTGTTAGTGATCTCTTTTGTTTTATTCCAGTTAACACTCTGGCTGCAGCATTTTGGATCATCTGAAGGCGTGAGCATGCTTTACTGTTTAGGCAGGTGAAGAGTGAATTACAATAATCAATTCTTGAAAAAAATAAATGCATGAATAACTGTCTCCAAATCAGAGAATGTTAGAAATTATCTGATTTTTCAAACAATCTGAAGTTGATAGAAACAGGATTGAACTACCTTCTTAACATGCTGATCGAAAGCTAAATTGGAATTAAAGATAACTCCTAGATTTCTGGCATTAGGCTTAACAGAAGCTGCTAGGTTAAGAAATGTGTTTCTGAAGTCTGATGTGTCTAATGGTCCAAATAAGGTTATTTCTGATTTTTCTTCACTGAGTTGGAGGAAGTTATTAGACATCCAACATTTGATATCCTTTAGACGGGTCTGTAAAGAAGTCAGACTGCTGGGGGATCCTGGTTTTCCTGACTGTCTACTTAAACCCTCCAAAGAGACCCCCAAAAAATGGCAAAACAAACTACGTAAAGAAATCACTGGTCAGTACAACCATTATAAATAATAAAAGCCACTTTATGTAGAAAATGTGTAGCAAGACATGCTTACGGACAAGGATAATGTGTGTAATTTTACAGATAAAGAACATGCAGTTTTTTTTAATCTACCGCACATAATCTCCATTGGTTTAATATTAAATGTGTGCAGACTAAACTTAAATCCAAAGCAGATAAATTTAGACAAAATTAGTCCAGAGAAACTTCTAAAAGACAAAGACATCATATACATTTTCAATTTATAGTTGGCACAAACTTAATTCCACCTATAAATGCTATAAAATATACAGTGCCACAATCAGTTCTGATCCTTGCATTGTGCTTGGCTGACAGTTATTCTAGTGCTTGCAACTATGTAAACATGTCTGTATAATGGGGTTGCGTATGAACTCCTTAAAACTGGCTGAACATTCTGTACTGAATGAATTGAAGTTAAAAATGTTTGAGTGGCCAAAGGATAGTACCATTATCCCAGCAGGTTGTATGTTGAACAGCAAGATGTGACAATACATATAGTAAGCTTACCATCTCTGATTTCTGCAGAGGCAAGCTTTTGTGCCTGTACTTAATTCAAGGGACTAATGAGAGAACATTACAACACAATGTGCTGATCTACTCATTATTTAGTCGATTAAACACTCTTTGGAGCACTTCAGGGCTGAGCAAATTCCCTTTCTGTCAGTCACCATACCTGGTCGTTTGTTCCTCAGGTGGGGTTCCCGCCACCTCTGTACTGGGCTCTGAGGTTGTACTTTCCACAGTCACGCCAGCTGACCCTGGTGATCCTGCCGGTGATGTAGCAGCTGTGTGGGGACAGAACAGTCTGATAGCACGAACAACACAGAACCTGTTGTTTTGGCCCTGAACATGGATGACTTTCCATTTGTTTCTAAGTATCTTATTATAAGCCATTCATTGCCCGTGTTTGTCTACCATGATCAGATGTGTTTTGAGTTAACGTGAAACAACAGATGGAGATGTTACTCTCTTGCTTTCTGATGCCACAGTGTAGGCAGCTACTGCTGCCTCTGTTCTCCAACCCCTTTTAGCAAATTCAAGTGTCCCCCATACCTGTACAGTTTTGAGTGACCACCTGTTCCAAGTTCCCATCTTTCCCACCTAACAGACCTATATTATCCAGCACCCCCCCCTGCTTTTTATAGGTCATGTCTCTCCCATCTTCCTACCTTTCTCTCCCGGGGGGCTGGATCGCCCCCCTCCCTGTTGTCTCTGAAGGTGTTCCTTGTAGCAGACCGAGCACATGCCGTTGGTGCGGGGGTTACCATAGAAACCACATCCCATAGTGCAAAGCATTGGCACCTGCGTCTGATTGGTCTCCTGAGCCATGCTCTGACAGAGGGGGTAAGGGGGATGGGAGAGGATATTCCTGAAAATGGGGTTGCAGAAGTTAGTCAAAATTTTTTAGCAGTCCCTACTTGCTTACATGGTTATTCTTTTATTTATTTATTTATTTTTAGCTAAAAGAGCTTGGAGACTGGCATTGGAGCATGAGAGTTGGAGAAAATGTGAGTTACTTTGTGAGCTAAGGGGTTATGGCCTACTAATTGTAGCTGCAATGAAGGTTTGTCGAACACGTTGGTACCTTCATCAACCAAAATTAAGTCCACCAACAGAGGGACAAAGTCCAAATCTGCCACTAAATCAGAACTGGACACTGTCACACTTAACTGAGAATTAAGTCTAAAATTATATTTCTAAATTCATGTAAAAGACAAAATCAATATGACATTAATGGCAAAATACGAGAGCAGATAAATACAAAATAATAATCACTTAATGTAAAGCTCCTCCTGTCATATATGGGCAATGCGCCAGGAGTTTGGAAAGTAGCAACGTTAAGCTATGTAATTGTCACAAAAACTAGGTGGAGAGCTGTGCACGGCAATGAAAACAAAAAGGTACAAAGAGACGAGAACAATTCCACAGTAAAAGGCAAGTTACAGTCTGCGAAAACATACGCTAGCTCAGCTAGTTTATGCTTTCTTCCGCCGCACAGCAAGATGTTTTGGTCAGGACAAAGTTAACAAAAAGGGGAACAGCTAGAGACGTGTAAGCAAAACAACCCCGAAAACTTAAACGAAAACCTCAAATTAACAGATGACCTGGCAAACGTTAACGCTACGCTGCTTACAGTTTAGCTAAACAACTTACAGCTGACTGTCCCCAGTTCGAGTTTGTCCGCAGCAGAAAACAATTGGCGTCCTATGCTCGCATAGCTCCAAGCAAACACTGTAACATTAGCAAACAGCCTCACTGGACGTTTTCTGTCTGACACTGGATACCAATGCATAAAGAAGATCAAAACTCGCTTGGTAGCCTTCCATCATGATGAAAATCAAGATAATAAAAAGTAAAGCGTCCTTAGCGACAACCTGTAAACAAATCTTGTGTTTTAAATCGAATAAACGCTAGTGTTAGCAGGCTAACGTTAGCTGAGCTGCTAGCATAATCAGCAAGCCCAAAAACAGTGCGCTTCCCGACAGAGTCCTGGCTGGTTTAAAATCCGTTACACACAGCGGGAGTCTCTCATAGCGGTCTAAGATGAAGACAGTACCTGAAAATCAAGGTACCGGGGGCTGTCGACGACCTTGGGCTTCAGATTTGTACAAGTTGTGTCCCCAGCACAGCGCGCGGCCTCCTACCCAGCGCTAGCTCCCAACATTCGAAACAACGACCATGACGTCATCCTCAACATCAGACGGACCCAACATAGCAAAGTCCACCACCCCACCAAAAACACCATGACAAGAAAAAAAACTCAGAAACAACACTTTTGTGAATGTATTCAAACGAGCCACTGTGCTGCATTTTATTGACAAGTCAGCTCATTGACAGTTCATTAGCTGCTTGCATGAACCCATCATGGTTCAGACACAAAATACTGACATTGCAAATCTAAAAACGAATGAATGCACTATGAACTCCACATCTCATTAAAGATGCATGTCCTGTTCTCACAAAGGGAATTTAGAGCCCTAAAATGGTCTTGGTGTTGACAGGCAATAAACAGTTGACTTAGTTCTGGGAATGCATCTGAATCTGGGAGTCACACACACAATACCAGTATGGGTACATGCATAGAGTAATCTTCTATGTAAAAATACTTTTATCTTTTCCAGGATAAATAATAAAGTGCACAAATGTGTAAATTCTTTAAGGCCACAGGTCAGAGCATTCGGTCATAATTAAATTCCATTAACATCTACATCACAAATATAGTGTCATCAACTAATAAGTACAAGTTTAGTGCATCATGAAGAAAACATGATTTAATTTAAGGCCTCTTTCATTAAAGCAAGCATACATTTTTTTTTTTTTTAATGGTCCATCTACAGTAAACACTAGTCTGTCACCACATTGATTAACTCATGGAGAAACACAAAGTCTTCAAATCTAGTTGTGTGGTCCGCTCTGCTCCATCGCCACATCTTCCTCCGACTTCTCAGTGATCTGAGGGGCAAAAGGTCCCACCAGCCAGTTGAGTGGTGTGTTGTTTAATAGATACTCCATGACACCATCCAGAGACTGTTGAACCTGAGAACAAGCACATACTAGTATTAGAATTACTAAACCATAATCAAAACAAATACTTTACCTCAAAAATATGCTAATGAGCTTGATTGTTGGTAGGTAATATTGACGTTATATGAGTACATTACTAAATACAACATAAGTTTGACTGTCCTAGTTTCATAAATGCATATGAATGAGCAGACACCCCTGAGAATGGATGTTTGCTTATGTATGCAGGAGTTTCCTGTTTAATAAGACTCTGCGGGTATTATTTAAGCACCAATAAAAAGTTTATCTGAAGGACTAACTGTTAAGTGATGGTATTGAAAAAGAAAAGAAAACGTCAAGCACTAAACTATATTTAGCTAAGCTGATGCAGCAAAAAACAACAACACTGCCGTAAAGACAGCGTGGTGCAATTAATACTTGGGTCAGGTGGTGACGGCTCTGCTCCAGAAGGAGGGGTGTGATTGTGCTGGTGTTCCCCAGAGAGGAGTGCAGTTGTTCAGCTGATTTCCTTGCGCTGGTCAGCTGGTCCTGGACAGCACCTGGCAGACCCTGAGCACTTGATACCACATTGGAGCACGCTGACATCAGCTGGTCACTCAGACCACGCACCATGGAGAGGGCCCGCCATTCCAGCTGCTGTGAACAGAAAGTGGAAATAAAAATAAATGATACATTAGCATATTAAATGACAGATGATAATATAACATATCAATCCCTTCCTTAGGCCTAGATAGTTTCCCCATCTTAATCCTGAAGACACAATGTAATGTCACTCCTGTCCCGCATGAATCTGTGGGGGCATTACAATACAATGTCAGCCTCTAAATGCCAGTCTCATTTATTGCTAAATTTCACGAATGTTGTTTTGTTCCCTGTCATGCTCTGAGATTTCTTTCCTTTGTTCAAGCAGTATTCCAAGTCACTTTGGAGTATGCATGCTGCATATGTACACAGTATATACACTGTAAATGCAAAAATAATCTGGTTAGAAACCATTAAGTCAATCCCCAAATGCTTCAGTCCTGACCTCAGCCTCATTTCTGGTCCCATCTGGCTCTGCCTCAGTCTGTCCAGCTCCAGCCTGCTTCTGCTTCCACTCTGTCCAGCGCTGCAGCAGCTGCTCTGAGGCTCCACCTATCTGGTTACCGGCGGTACCAAGACTGGTACGGGCACTTTCTAGCAGGTCCAGAGTACTCGTAATCTGAGCCACTGCAGTATAGGTGGCCTCCCTGGCATGCCGTGCACGGACCAAGGACTGCTGTAGTGCTCGCTCCTGTACTTTTGCAGAGAGTTTCCCCAAGCGGACAAAGTAGCTGGGGCTGGCAGGCGGGGTAGTCACCTCACTGGTGGAGGGTTCAGCCACAGCAGCTGAAAAAGAATAGTGTTAATCTCATATATATA